>APFE030249319.1:9169-64403 GCA_000404065.3 Pinus taeda
TCTTCTTCATCATACTTGAAGACTAATTGAAACTGAGCAGATTCTTAGTTTCTCCCTGGTTACAACTTTTGTTAACATATATGCAGGATTTTGGCTAGTGTGTATCTTTTCCAGCTTCAATTATCCATCTTCCAATGCTAATCATATGAAATGGTAATTCAAATATATATTTTTAGTCTTGGAATGAAATGTAGAGTTCTTTGGAAGTTGTATGGCACTCTGGATGTCATTGTATAACCTTGTCAACTCCTGCTTCTTACCTAATTCATCTAGAAAACTTTGTAACCAAATCATTTCTTTACTAGCCTCTGTAGCATCAACATACTCTACTTTTGTTGTTGTGAGTGCAACAACACTTTGCAGTTTTGAGAACCAACTAACAATTGTTCCACCTATAGCAAACACATGCCCTATTGCGCTTCGCCTATTATCTCTATCACTCACAATATCTGCATCAACATATCTCTGTAGAGCAATGTTTGAATTACCAAAGCATAATGCTTGATTTGTGGTACATCTCAAATACCTGTGAATTCACTTCACCACCATCCAATGTTCTTTTCCTAGATTGTTCATGTACCTGCTTACAACTGCATTTGCAATATCAGCCCTTGTGTAGACCATTGCATACATTAAGCTTCCAACCGCTGATGCATATGGAACTTCAGACATATGAGTCAGTTCTTCCTAAGACTTGGGACACTCCTCACTTAATCTGAAACGGCTAGACAAAGGTATACTAATTGGTTTTGCATTCTACGTATTAAACCTTTTAAACACCTTTTCTATGTACTCACTTTGAGAGAATGTAAATTTGTGATTCTTCTTGTCTCTAGTTATTTTCATACCAAGGATTTGTTTTGGAGCACCCAAATCCTTCATTGTAAATGAGTTCACCAATTTTCTTTTGAGCACTTTTATTTCTTGTATATTAGAATCGGCAACCAGCATGTCATCTACATAGAATAACAATATAATATAGATGTCATCATTTTTCCTTTTGAGATAAACACAATGATCAGAGTGACATCTAGTATAACCTTGTTGAGACATAAACCTGTCAAATTTTAGATACCACTACCTTGGAGCCTATTTTAAGCTATACAAGCTCTTCTTCAACCTACACACTAGTTTCTGCTTCTCTTTTACCTCATATCCTTTTGGCTGTTGCATATATATCTCTTCCTCCAAATCCCCATGGAGAAGGGTTGTCTTTACATCTAACTGTTCAAGATGTAAATCTACAGCTGCTACTAGACTTAACATAGTTTTGATTGAAATCATTTTAACAACAGGAGAAAATATCTCATCAAATTCTATACCCTTTTTCTGTGCAAACCCTTTCACCACAAATCTAACTTTATAACTTTTTTTACCTCTGTTTTCTTCCTTCAACTTGTAAACCCATTTATTTTGCAATGTTCTTTTACCTACAGGCAACTTGACTAAGTCCTAAGTTCGGTTATGTGCTAAGGAGTCCATCTCTTCTTTCATGGCTTACTCCCACTTCTTCCTCGTTTCTACCTGTACTGCTTCTTCATAACATTCTGCTTCACCAGAACTAGTCAGCAACACATAATATAATGAAGGAGAATATCGTTTAGGGGGTCTACTTATCCTGGTAGATATTCTAACACCACTTCCAGGTGTTTGAGCTACTTGTTGCTATTGTGGTTGTTGTTTCAGATGTTGATCGTTATGATTTTCAGGCACCATCACTTTTTTTGTGATCTCTTCAAGCACTGTGTATTCTCTGTTTTCTTTTTCCTATTTATTTTCCTGTAGTTGATCATTATACAAAACCTTTTCATTGAAAATTACATCTCTTCTTCTAATGATTTTGTGTTTTTCATAATCATAAAAGTGATACCCAAAATCATTAACACTGTATCCAATAAGGTACATTTCTTTGATTTTGCCTCAAAATTTGTTTTATTTTCTTTATTAATGTGGACAAAGGCTTCACAACCAAAAGTCTTTAAAATGGAGTAGTTTACCATTTTACCTGTCCATGTCTCCTCTAGAATACCACCATCCAAGCAACTTCAAGGCCCTCTATTTATTAGATAAATAACATTATCTACAACATCTGCCCAAATTGTAAAGGCAATTCTACATGCAATCTCATGCACCTTGTACTCTCCATGATTGTCTTGTTCATCCTTTTTGACACCAATTTATTGTGGTGTTCCTGGAACTATCTTCTCTTTGTGAATTCCATTCTCTGAAGAGTTCATATCAAACTCTTTACTACAATGTTCACCTCCATCCTCTGATCTTAGACACTTCAACCTTTTTCTTGTCTCATTTTCAACCAAAGATTTCCATTTCTTGAAAGTATCAAATACATCAGATTTATTTTGAATACAATAAATCCAAGTTTTTCTAGTTGCATCATCAATAAAAGTAACATAATAATGAACGCTACCAAGAGATGATACCTGAGTAAGTCCCCGTACATTTGCATGCACAAGCTCTAATTTTTCGCTCTTCTTTTCTTTCCCAACTCTGAGGAAACTGACTCTCTTTTGTTTTCCATAAACACAATTGTCACAGAATTTTAAATCAACACGCTTCAAACCTAGCAACAAATTTCTTGAGTGAAGAATCTACATCCCCTTCTCACTCATGTACCTGAGCCTATGATGCCATAATGTCGTATCTTCTCCTGTAGAGATTAAAGAATTAATAGAATTAGAAATAGCATTGCATAAATACACTCTACCAAGCTTTTATCCTTTTGCTATTACGAGGGATCCTTTAATGACCTTGCAGGTTTTATCTGTAAAAGTAGTTACACAACCATCCCCACCCAACTGCCCTGTTGAAATAAGATTTTTCTTCAGATCTAGAACATGCCTCACCTCCTTTAATAACCATTGATTCCCATTCTATTGTTTTATGAAAACTATACCCATTCCAATGATTTTACATGGTTTATCATCACCCAATCGAACTTGTCCAAAATATCCTTGAACATAATCATGAAAATGTTTCCTATCGGGTGTGGCATGGAATGAGGCCCCTGAATCTACCACCTAGGCATCAATAATATTTTCTAAAGAAAGAATCAAAGCATCTTGCAATACATCACCTGTTACATTTGCTTCATGATTATTTTCTTGCTCGCATCTCCTTATTTTCTCTTCTGAGACTTGTAGTCTTTCTTCAGGTGTCCTTTCTTCCTGCATTTCTAGCAAAATATCCTCGATCTAGACTTGGATCTACTTTTTCTTGACTTACTACAATATCCAAGGCTCTTTCCTCTTTCCATTTTTCTTCACCTAGTCTCTACAGTCAAAGAATTACTTGATGTCTCACAAGAGATTTTCCATTGCATTTCCTCGCTAAGGATTGCACCGACAACATCATAAAACTTTAAAGTACTAGATCCATAGAAAGAGTTACTAATGGCCATAACTAAACCATTCCAACTTTCTAGTAATAAGCACAGAAATAACAGAGCCCTAACTTCATCATCAAAATTTACCCCTACAGAACTTAACTGACTGGTAACTGTATTAAATTCATTTAAACGATCAGCAACAGATCCACCTTCTTACATTTTCGTATTAAATAAATGCTTCATAAGAAATACTTTATTTGAGCCCTTGGGTTTTTAATATATTTTGGCCAATGTCGACAATAAACTCTCTGTTTTCGTTTCCTTTGAAATATTAAATGTTATCGATGCCGCTAGGCACAACCGTATTGTTCCAAGTGCCTTTCTATTTAGAATATCCCATTCCATGTCTGTCATACTCATTGGCTTCTTTTACTTTCCGCTCAATGGTTGGTACAGATCTCTCTGATAAAAATAATCTTTGATATGCATCTTCCACAGCTGATAGTTTTGGTCGTTGATTTTTTCGACCCTAAACCTACCATATTCTGCCATTGCTCCCAATTGAACCACGAACCCTTCTTTCCTGCGAGTTTATCAACCAAATAGACCTTCGGCTCTAATACGAGTTGTTAGAAAATTATATATTACAGAGCAATGGGAAACATAAAATATTGCAGAAATATAAACATAGAAAACACTTAAAACAAAAGAGACACAGATATATGTGGCTCACTAGTTTGGGCTATGTCGACGAACAAACAACCAATCCTTCCTTTTATATTATCCAACACACTGAAGAGATACAACCTACAATAGATCCGCCGTAATTCCCTCTTTGCTCTAAATCTCCTCTCTCTTCCTCACTCATAATACAAATCTACATAGATGCAATACAATTCCCTCATATATAGCAAGGGATTGCCTTCTAGGGAAAAAAACCCTAAATTAGCGCCTAACGAATGGCCTAGATTGACTATGAAATTACAACATTTTATAAGGCAATTTTACATCTATTTTTAGCTTCGAGGGCCCTGCCCTCGATCCCCCTATGAGGGAGGGTCTCCCAAAGGTCGCATCTGCTCACCACTGGACCCCCCCTGTAACAAATATTTTACAGGCAGCATTTCCACCCCATTACGAACTAGGGTCCAATGTGGAAATACCTTTGAATACAAAACATAATCAGGATCCACACCAAATAGTTGGAGGGGAAGATAGATGGAGGAAATAATAAAGACATAAAGAGATAGAGATGGAAAGAGAGAGGGAGTGATAAGGGAGATATGGAGAGAGAGTGGGGGAGGGGAGAGAGGAGGGAGGATCGAGAAGCAGAGATAATATAGATAGTGAGAGAAGGGGCAGAGAGAGAGAGATTGAAACACAAAGATGGAGTGGGGATAGGGAAGGAGAGACAGAGGTAGATAGTGACAGAGTTGGAGGGAAATGAGAGAGAGAGAGAGATGGGGGGAGAGCCAGAGGGAGGTGTGAGAGAAGGGATAGGGAGGAAGGAAGAGAGACGAATCAAGAGAGAGAAGGAGAGAGAGATGGAATTGGAGGCGGGAGAGAGAGTGAAGGAAGAAGAAAGACATAGAGGGAGAAGGGTGGAGAGAGAGAGAGGGAGTGAAAAGGGAATGATGGTGAGAGAGGGAGAGAGGAGAGTGGGAGGGAAGAGAGATAGAAGGAGAGGAACGGAGAGGGAGAGAAGGGGAAAAGAGAGAGAGAGAAGGGGAAGAGAGGGAGAGGGAGAGAGAGAGATATATATGTGGAGAGAGAGTGCATATGTTCGGGGCATGAGATAAAGAGATGGAATACCAAAGAGACACATAAATAAAAATAAAAATATCATAGTATTATATAACGAGCCTAAATCTATCGTAGCCCCAAACCCATTAAGCATCGAGAGGGATCCAATCCCTTGAGGTGCAAACCTTTCCTCAAGTTTTGTACTAAAGAAAGAGGTTTGCACCTTTGGAGATTTGATACCGCTCGGTGTTTGCTAGATCTCGGGTTAATATTGGTCTAGGATATATCTTAAATTGAACCTCCTCCTTCCGTTTTAAAAATAATACTGAGGTGAAAAGAGTTACTTATAATAAATTTTAAATGTTTTTAAAATAAAGTTGATAATGTAATTTTTAAAATGTAAACAAATTTAAAAATTTAAATTTTTTAAAATTATAATAAAGTTTATAACTTAATTATATAATCATTTTTGTAACAATCGAATGTGCATGGTCCAAGTGGCCATTCTAACAACCTTGTATGAGGGGATGTGCAAGTAACGTCTCCATAAAATACAATAAAATAAAATAAGGCTGGGTCAAAACAAAAATGAAAATTACCACATAGATAAAAGAACTGCAAGATAATTCAACACAAAGAATTGAAAACCTTGCTTCAAAGTCGTTTAATATTTCTTTTAATTAAAAATTTGTAAAGAGAACTTTAAAAAGGAAAAACCATATCGTATGTGTATATTAAAATCTTTAAAGACATAAATACTTCCATGTAAATGCTTTTTGTTTTTGAAGCGGTCTCACTTGAGAGCTTACATCAGGCTTTACTTTTGTAATATGAATTTTTAAAAGGTAAAACCATATCTTATGGACATATTAAAATATTTAAAGACATAAATAATTCCATGTAAATGTATTTTGTTTTTCAAGTGGTTTGAATTGGTCAGAGTTTACATCAGGCTTGACTTGTGCTTGAGAAATCACAACCCATAGGCATCTATGCCATCAAAATCACCCGGGAATCGCACCCGGCTTGGCCAACCTTTAACATGACTAGATTTTCACCCACGGAATTTCAAACGAGTGAAATTGACATCACAGAGTGACTTAACAGTGTATTCCATCACCATTTATTCTACACCTCAAAGGAATTTCCAAATCAAAGATGCAATATTTGAAAATATTATTTTGTTGTAGTTTTATTATAATTTTTATTATCATACCATGCAGAAAAAATCATTAATTATAATATTAATATTAAAAAAAATCAAATTAATATTATTACTATTATTAAATCTAATATTAATATCGATATATTATAATTTATTATTATTATATTTAATAGCATTGGATTAATAATGTGAGGAAAAATTTGCATTGTGAGCCTTTTATTCCTCTCGGGTATGATGGGTCTCGAGTTAAACAAATTTAGGTTGGTTTTACGTTATTAAAAAAGATATACCTCAAAATATATTAAAAAACAAACATAGAAAGTTTAAACACACTCTAATACATAAAATAAATTAATACTTAAGTTTAAGCGCACTATAATGCATAAATTAATTTTATAATACTTATCTATATACATTTATGTTAACTTACCTGTGTGCATCTATAAAAAGAGAGAGCATGAGAATGAGATTGAGTTGTAATGAGTGTTGGGTAGGCGTCAGTTTTATGTACTTACAAGTTAAAACTGCTTTATCCGAAAACAAGAGAATTTTTTATATCACAAGGAGATGCAGATCCTCTTGCTAAAGTATGGTTTTTCCTCTGATAACTATAGTGAATTAATTGTATTTGAATTTTAGTGGAAAATTTAGTTATGAGTTTCACTTAAGTTTAAATAACTTAGAATTAACTAATTCTGGTTATTGTCATTGTGCTAGATAATTCTTGAAATTTCTCTACGTATTGTAAAATCTATCTATATATAATGATAAAAATGATGAAAAAGACAAAGTATGCTCTATGTTTTTTTTTTCATTTCCTTGTTTAGTGTGTGTTTGTTCTCTCTTTCATGGTATCAGATTTGTAGCTTGATCTCACATTGAAGAGAGGTGTATCTCAGTGGGTTAAATTTGATTTTCAAAATAGCCTATCGAATTGGCACGTGAGGATTTGTAAACCCATAGGTGCTTGAATAAGAAGTTTCCAATAAGTTGTTTAGGTTTTCAGTATTACACAGGTCACAACTACCACTCATTTGAAATGCTTGTTGTTTGGGAAGTGGATTCATACATACAAGTTCTAGATTTATTACAACGCATAATATCACCTAGCCATTACCATCGCTATACACCACCAGAATAGTTGTTGTCTAATGTGACCAATCTTGATTTGTGTACTAGAATTTTGAATTCCTAAGTTTTTATCCACTAATTGACATGCACATTAAAAAATGATGGAAAGGAAAAGAGGAGGAAACACAATTTTTTCATACACAAACAATATGAGATTCCCCTCTTGTATTGATCACACAAACATGGATCGATTACAATAAACCCAATAAGGGGTATTTAAACTTTTTCGACTAACTACCCATTCAAAATAACTTCGACATGAAAACACACACTATTTTTTACTTTCCCAAAATAAAATTGAACCCAAACTAACTCATACTTGAAGCAGTTAGCTCACACTAACACTAGTTATCTCAAACTCTAAATTTGGACTATTTTGCATGTGGGAGTAATTACAAATTTCCCACACTCCCCCCTAATTATGATTTTATGACTCAATATAACTCAATCATGACTCGAACATGACTCGATTATGTCTACTCTTCTTACAATAAAAATTGATTCAATTATTAATCAAACATTTATGTTGCTTCAATTCTTATATAGGCTTACAATGACTCAAAACTTCGATAATTTTTCATTTTTTTCATTTCTTCCAAATTCTATATCCTCGAAATTACTTCAGTGTCTCTTGTGTGTTCTTGTTGAGGGCTCCAATTTCTTTACTTCTTTTTGCTGCTTTTTTTCTTTGAATTATCTTCTATTTTGTCTAAAAACAATCTAATCATGTCTTCTACAACTTCTTCTTCAAAGAATTTTTCAACCATGGACTGTTACCACAACTCTTCATCTTCAAATTGTGTTCTTTTCTCTACTTCTTGCATTTCATATTCCTGACTTACTTTTCTCCACATTTCTTTATAGCAAAATCTTATCTCTTCTTGACTCAATTGCTGAAAAATGGTTTTAATGCATTCTTCCTTGTCTTTAGAAACTTCTATGTTGTTCTCTTCACTTTCATCATGAGGTACTACTGCTTTTTTCCTATAGTCTACACACTCAAGATAATCATTAGGCTTATATGTGAAATCATATTCATGTTCATTTTTCTTGTTCACCACTTCATTTAGTACTTTTAATCCAATTCCTTCTTTAAGGCTCTCATCAGTTTGTCCAATTGGCTTCTCAATCCATTCTTCAATGAACTTCAAATATGCATCACACTTATTAATAAATAAAAAATCAACTTTAGCTCCCATTCATAATTGAACACATGTATATTAAAAAACAATGCTAAAAATATCTTTTTTATTCCTTTTAGTGTGAGATTCCTTATTTACCTCTTCCTTCTCTGCCTTCTTTTCCACTGCATGGAGGATGTCTTCATGTTTTATGTTGTCAATAAATATTCTCATAAAAACTCTTCACTCACTTTATCGTCTTCTTGTTCATCAATTGTTGTTAGATCACGTACTACATCATGAGAATTTCTAACCTTTGCTTCATAACTTGCTACTATAGTGGTAGCTTCAACCTTCAATTCTTCATCAAACATGGCAGTGGCCATATTGCCATAATCAATCATTGTTTCATACGAGAAGCCACAGATTAATCAACATAAAGTTAATCCACCCTATGCTGGGACGTACGAGCATGCATGTGCTCATTAACTATTTCAACTTCACCAAATTCATTAGCTACAACTCGATTATTCATTGTCGAGTCTCCAAAATATCACTAATATCACCCTCTTTTCTTTTACTTTGATTCAAAATTTTCCCATATTCCCCATCTTTATAACCATTCACTAAGACCATCTTCATAATTAAATATGGGCTTAGACACATTATTTTTCAATACATTTATTTTGGTATTTTAAGTGAATTTATGGTTAAATATTAGAAAAATAACTTGTATTCACCTACATATAAAACTTGGATGAGTTTTGTGATGTGTGTAGAAATATTTGAAGATTCCAAGAGAGTCCTATTTGGCCTCTAGGACTCATATTTGAATTTTCTCATCAAACTCTTGAAGATTCAAGGAATATTTGAGATCATTGGTCAAGAACAATTCATGGACAAGAATCATGGAAGTTTTAATAAGTGTCTCCTATCAAAGCTATGAGAGATTTGTGAGAGGATATGAAGAGATGCTAATTGCTATATCTCAACACATGGTTGTAACCACATGAGATATTTGTGGATCTAGGAGAGATTTGTGTATATATATTTATGAATTAGTTATCTTAGTTTTTCTATAAATACGAGAGCATTCTCCTCTAAAAAGGGTGTGAAACGTTTGGGAGTTATGCTCATGTTTCAATGTATAATTTTTGATGTTAAGGATTGGTACTATGCTTATGATTCATGTAATGAATACCATTGTAGTTCACTTTGATATGGTTGTACCTTCACTTGGTGTTTGGTCAAGAGTTTTCTCAACTTTTCACCTCTCATGCACTTTGGGATGACCACCTAATGAACATGGGATGTAATCTAATGTTTTTTTTCTTTATGTTAATTTTAAGTCTTTTGATTAGATGCATTATTTACATTCTTTCATGCTCATTTCATTTATGTTTTTTTGCAGGTTAAGTGTTATTACTCTCATTTAATAGATTCAATGATTTTCAATTTGTTTGATAGATACTCATGAATTATTCTAATTTGATAATGCACACATTAGCAATTTCAATTAATCTCTCACTACTTTCATAATTGGTTGCCTTTAAATTTCATAGTTTAAGAATTCAATGTTTTCTTAGTATAAAATTTGTTGCTTTCTATATTAAATTTACTTTCAAGTCATTAGAATAGATTTACTTTCATATTGGTAAAATAGGTTTCATTTCATGTCACTATAATAGATTTATTTCCATGTCAATAGAGTATGTTTACTTTCATGTCAATTTTCATCTTAATTTCATAGATTAAAGATTTTTTCCCATGTTCTAAATTTGATACTTTTGAAAAAGAAAGTGTGTGCATACTCATCCTAGAAGTTTTTCATGAGTGGGTTTTCCATCATTTCAATAGGTTAATTTACTCTTAAATTAAAATTTGTTTTCTAGAATATATTGTGCAAGTATACTTCACAAGCTCATGAACCACATGTTTGACAATTTAATGACAAGTAATTTAACTAACAGTTAAATTGCCCAACATTATCCAATGCAAATCTCACTTTGCAATCATCATACACGTGTTTTTCAACAGTGGGATTCACCATCATCTGCACCATCCATGTTACAATGGATTTCTCGAGCATCCATATGCTCTTGCTCAGCTTCACACATAGATACCTCAACTTCTTTACCTACAATCTTTGTTGCATCTTCTTAATCCATATACATTCCTACCTAATGTGTTTGGCATTTATAGTCTTCATGACCATCATCCACTTCTGAGTGGGATTCTCCAAGCTCTTTTCTCTTCTTAGAGTCTTGTTCATCTACTTTCATATCTTTCGCTCACTCAACAAATTGTGACACATCTTGTTGTTGCATGTCACTCCGCCTTAAAGAAAATTATTCTTCCAAGATATTCCACACTTCCTTGATGTTGTAGCAGCTACAACCGCCCTCCAAAAATTTTCCTTAGCTTCGTTTTGGAGCCTTCCTACTAACTTTTCACAGTAGCTTGTCTTGCTTCATCATGTTCACAAGCTTCAGTATTTTTATTGCATAAATGAAGCTTGCTAGTCATAGCTCGATGCATTTCGCGCACACTCTAATCACTCGAACTTGGTCCAGCTGTAAGCTGAGTAGCTCCCCCAAGAAATTGTGTAATTTTGGAGGGAAACCAACATTCCCTCCAGAAATTACGTGATCCTAACTGACAGCCTATTAGGCTTCAGAATTGTGCAATTATAGCAGTCAACACTCACAGTGAAAATTTCCCAATTTTCCCCAGCAGGGCTTCTCGGCCCAGAATTTGTGCAAAATCTGAGTAGCTACAGCTGCTCTACCCAGAAATTGCACAAATTTCCTAGGCAGCCAACCTATCTCCAAGCCAGGAATGTGCATTTCCTCCTAGCAGTTGGGAAACCTCTTGTATGTGCAGTTGACTTGACTAGTTCCCTCTGGGACCAAGCAAAACTGACTTGCATGCATGAGATGCTTCTCCTAAGGCAGCATGCAAAGGCATCCTTTGACTCAGAGATCTATTTTTGGCAGTTGGAGGTTACATGTAAGGATCATTTTAGAAGCCTCCCACCAAGTGTTGATTCCCTTAGATTTGTGGCATGCACGTCACAACCTCAATGTTATCAAAAATCATCAACCATATGTTGCAAAGCTCATTCCTCACATTGACCTTGCAGCTCTAACATCCCTCATCACGTATAGGAATTGTCAGCACATTCAGCTTAATTGTTTTGGGGTAAGCTCACTTTCTATGCCTTGTGTTGCATTTCTATCGCTTTTTCTGTTTTCGCTTGTATGAGTATTGTTTTCTTGATTTCTTTGAATGCTTGATGTCGTTTACATGTATACTAGCTCTTCCTAGCATTCTTTCAGTTTTTGTTGACATCTCACTGTTGTTGCATGCATGAAACAATTTTTCATGAACAATCACTGATTTGGTGACTTGCCTCACCCACATGGATGTTGTTTCAGTTTTTGAATCTGTCATTCACCATGTGCATGCATGATCATTAGCTTATGCTTCAACTCAATATCACCATGCATTCTCACTCACATTCGCATTAAGTTTCCTGTCAGCGAGTGTGGGAAAACTTGGCCGGGACTGTGCCTTCATTGAGACAACAATACACAATCTGGGGAAGGAAGACTCAGTCTTCCTCTCCATAAATGTGCATTTCTTCCTAGTGACTATCCTCCAAGAGATTTTTGTGCATTTATGAGGGACAGTGGTTGTTGGCCTAGAAAATTGAGCAATTTAGTCATTGAGCTTGTATCCATTGCTAACTAAGATTGCATAATGCACAATTATATTAGTGAGTAGCCAGACTAGAATGTGCATTGCATAGTTCTAGTAGTCAGTCAGTCTCCCAGTAGTCCGAAACATGCTTTGCGCGGTCTTGGTTGTTAGTCTCCGAGCTAAAAATTGTGCAACCTTCATGATCTGTCACACAGGTATGTTGCAAGTCATTTCTCAAGTTCATTTTGGTTTTCGTTTCATAGATTTCTTGACATGAGTGTTTCCATGTCTCCAGGTATAGCATGTGTTCATCTACCTCTTAGCAAGGTAGGTACAATGGTTTCCAAGAGATCAGAATCAAAGACACTATTCACAACACACTTGGAGATGCAGTCAATCAAATGTCTATGAGCATGCCTAGTCACGAAGATATCAAGTTGTTCGTAGATGAGGAAATCAAGATATGATAGCAGCAACATCACAGTGAGGAGCATCATGAACAAAAACTGAAGGTGGCACACTGAATGCAACTAATGTAACAAATGTAGCAAATGACATGAATGCAAGAGGAAGCTTGTTGACAACAAAGAGGTGGAACAAAGTTGTGACCTCAAGCAGATCCAGATATGATGAAATAATGTTTGGAGACTCAAGCTATGAAGGGATGGCAGAACATGAAGAGCGTACAAAGATAGAGAATGGAGCAAAGAAGGAGTTGCATGTTCTGAAGTAGCAACTCAAGGAAGAACATGAAGCAACATAGACAGATGAATGAGTTACAGTAGGAACAGGAACAACATTGGGTGCAACATGCACTCACAGATGAAATTGCACCCATAGAAGTTATAGATCTATCCCATCAACTAACACAAATTAGAGATGGTGAGCAGTGTTGTTGATCACATGTAAAGGCTTCATGTTATTGTGCACACACATGCGATCTAACCCATTCAACACACTCACCAAAGTGAAGACAAGAAGCAAGTCCAACTTGAGTTGAACATGTACTTCGGCAAGTTGATGCACATGATCACAAGCGCACACTTGAAGATCAACATGAGCACTAAGCATCAGTGTGTTTTTGGTTCAGTCGCACCCAAGAAGACCATGCGCATGACAATAGACAAGTTGGATGAAGGATCTGAATCAATGCACCATCTGCAATGGAGGCGAGTGTTTGCTTCAGCAAGATGTCACCATGGGGTGCATGCACACCATTAGAGATGACCAAGCTTGGCATCACCTCACTAGCTTAGCCATCACAAGCATGTTAAAGAGTTGGTTTGATCACAACAGACCGAGTTTCATTGATGTCTTGCATGGCTTGCTCAAGCCGTGTTGTCTCACATGAGTACATGTGCATTATAATGTAATGTCATGTCAAGTGTAAGTCAAGTGTCAATAGTTGTTTGTAATAGTCATAGAGTAGGTGAAGAGTCATGAGGATAGTTGAACTGTCACAAAGGGGAATGTCAAGGGTCACCCCACCCTTTGCTATAAATAGTCCCTAATAACTCATTGTAGAGGCTTTTCGTTAGCCAAGCTTCCAATAAGACCATCTTGGAGAAAGCTTGGAGAGTATTGTTATGCACCTTGGCTTCTCCACTGCACAAAGCTAGTACATCTCTTTAGAGTATCAGGCAGATGTGGTTGTAATGTTCCACTAGTGGAGATAGTGGGTTTACATGGATGTATCGTATGATTGGAACTTACACTTCTTAATACAATAGAGCCAACATGTTTTCATGCATATGTTGTTATTGTAGTTGGACTATTCTGCTTGCTGTAGCAATGTATATTGTTTAAGTTGCGTAGTTGTGTATGAACTTTTTTGTATGCAATTATATGAATGTTGTTGCAGATGTACTGTTGGTTTAACCATCACTTTGGATTGCTGACTAACTTTCTTTCCATCTTGTGATGCATCTTCACTTGTGTGTTCCCTTCCCATCCTAGTACTGTTATAGGTTGCCAAGGGGTGCACTCATCTCAACCTAATAGTGTAGAACCTCTCATGCAACTTCTTTGACTCACTACAATGGTCACACCCTTGCTACTTACAGAGTTTTCTTACTTGCCTCTGTGCAAAATCGTGGTCACGAAATTACCATATGACCCACTGCTAGGACTCCTACACCAAATTGTTTGAGGTTTAATTGGGACTTCTTACCCATGAGATCCCTTTGAAATGTTGGCAAGTCCAACACCGTCAACATTTCTGGTGCTAGAAGGAGGTCCTCATGACAAGATGTGTCCTCTCATCTTGTTTTGAACCTTTGCATACCTTTTATGGATTCTTGCACTCTTCTCCCTCCACGATGTTTTTCAAATCGTGAAGATGTCTCCATCATGGGGGAGTTTTTCAATCTCTTGTCCACCTACACGTATGATGGTGAAGGTGAAGTGGCTTGGCCTAAGTACTTACATGACTTTCTTTCCATGCTTCATGAGGAAGATGGGTGTCCTGAAGAATAGGCCATCTTTCTGCTTGCACACACACTTGGGGAATCTCCATGTGGATGGATACTAAACCTACTGGATGATAGCATGCACTCACTTTAGCACTTCTGTGATCTCATTGAAGACACTTTCTATCATTTTTATCTAGACTATCTTGACCGAAAACTGTTACAACAATGGAAGGCTCCGCATGAATTGGTTATATATGTTTGGCAACATTTCTATGACTTGCAGTTTCAAGCACCAAGGAGCACGATGAAATTTTCCTATCTTTTGGACTGGTTCACGTATTTCCTTAAAAATCATCCCATCACAAGAATAAGCTTTATATCAAGCCTTGATCAACATTCCTCAGTGATGGAGCTAGATAATCCCATGTCGATATGGTCATTGTCGAGACTGAATATTTGCCTTCCACTCATTCAACAACTCCACCACTACTGAGTGATGTTGAGTATCATGCTCACACACTTGTTCAACTTTCACATCCTCCCAACATCACTTCACACAATGTTTGTGCATATTTGGTTGTGAGTCCTTTGAGTTCTCATATGCATTATGTTCTACGACCTTTGTCTTTGCACTTAGGTGTTCCTCTGGATGATACAATCTTATGTTCTTCCATTCTAGACTCTTCAATTGTTGTGAATGAGGAACAAGCCACTGATGGAGTTAATGCTTCACAAACATCATGCATTGTCATTGATGAAGAGTATGAGTGGGAGCTTGAGCATCAACACTCGACAAAGGATGACTCCCTTCCACCCGAGCCCCCCTCATTCTTTCCTATTATCTTTGGTGAACCTTCCATCCATGATTTTTCATGTGTGCCTTCATCCATGGATGCACCAATTGTTGATCACTCGCAGGACTTGCCAAATATTGGTCCATCATTTGATAATGGAGAGGATAAGTTATTCGTTGAAAATCCACTTGATCTTTCATTTGTCTTTTCCAGAAACACAGAGGACAAGTTTGTCCACTTTTCATCTATCCCTTTATTTGATTCATATGATCATGAGGATGTTGCTGAATTCATTGATTTTTTTTATCGTGGCAATCATGATCCATTTGTTTCCATATTTGATCATGATCATGGATCTATCACAATTGATCTTTTGAAACCATCGGTTTATGATGATCTATCTGATGAAGAAGTTGAAACACCCAAGACTGTCGAGGCACTTCAGTCCAAGCTGATGGTTATGTCAAGCCCTTGCTCTGTTGGGGTTAGTCTCAATTCCGATCATGAAACTATTCAATCACCCAAGGGTCCTCGTCACTCATCTGTATGCATTGAAGATCCGTCTCACACACAGACCACACTTCCTCCACTCGAACTCCACTAGCACATCGCTGATGCATTGGAGGAATCTTACATTGCATTCACTCATTCACGATGCAAGTTATCTTTGTTTATTTCGTTTTATTGCATGTCACAATCAAGAGTGTGCTTATGCTTCAAATTTGCATGCAGTGTTACAAAACACTATGATAAGTCCATAGACTACTCGTCATGCACTTGCACTCACTTATGTCATGTGGGCATTGTCAAACATGAAGTGTGGTTGTCTTCATTGTTATATCCTTCTTGCTTGCTAGTTCGCACAACTAGGTTGCTCGCAGACCAAGCCTTCACCAACATGGGTTGACCAATGCGCCAGTGGCTGCATTGGAAATATCAATTCACTTGATCAGGCCCATGCATGTTAGTATAGGAGTAGGAGCAGTGTTTTCTTTTAGTCAGTTTGCTTGCATGCTTATTTGCTTACTTACTTTGTTTGTTTATTTATTTGATTATTTGTTTTCTTACTTGCTTTGCTTTCACTTTTTCTTCTACTCTTGCTTTTCTTTGTTGTTTGTTAGTTTGCTTGTTTCATTTAGTTTTCTCATTTCATTCGTAGGTTAGTTTCACATGAAACCATGTATGACTCTTGAAACAAGCTAGGTGAAATACAAGAGGGCTTGTACAACTATTACCGCTTGGTTATCTGTTAGCTTAACTTTGTATGAAGAACTTGTTACTTTTATTCCATGGTATGTCGAAGGAAAATACATACTATTCAAAGTGAACCTTAGTGAAAGCACAATGTTTGCACGCTAACTAGTGTCACTTTCTCTAGTCAATTTTTTTGGGTTAACCCTTGTCATCTTAGTCAATTAGAGTAAGGTGAGGGGGAAAACCTTAACAGGAACATGAGAGATATAATAAACTACTTCTCTATTGGAATATCCTTTTCTGATCTCAGTTAGTGGGGATCCCTCTTCCACCTCTAAAATGAATAAGTGTTATGCACAGTTGAAAAAATGAAAAATGAAAAAAAGAAAAAGTCAAAAAATTCAAAATGAAAGATGAATAAGGAAAAATAAGAGAAAGGATTCCTATGCAGAGAGGTGATGCAAGTAACTCTGCCGGGGTATTGACCAGCCTCACTGGGAGCAGAGCCATGCTTGTGTTCCTATGTGACTCCGTCGGGGTACTATCCAGACATGCTCACAGTGGACCAACACTAGAGATGAAACTAAGACTCTGATGACTATCGTACTTGTGCACCAATATACCCGTCAACCCCAATCGAAAAAACTATGTTGCCTTGGCTCGGAATGTGTGTCAATCGACCAAGATTTTGGCAGATGCCACAACTTACAATCAAACTAGTGTGAAACTAGGACGAGTTAATAACTGAAAAATACTTCCGAAGGTGTTAGACTTTCCTTTCATGAACATGATCCATTCAAAGAGCTGGAGTTCTACCAGTGTGTCACCAAGTGTTGTAGTGGCTACAACCACCCTCCAAAATTTACCCTTAGCTTCATTTTGGAGCATCCCTACCAACTTTTCACAGCAGCTTGTCTTGCTTTGTCAAGTTCATAAGCTTCAGTGTTTTGCTTGCATAAAGGCAGCCTGTCGATCACAACTCGATGCATTCCCCTCACAGGCTGATCACCCGGACTTGGTCTAGCTACAAGCTGAGTAGCTCCCCCAAGAAATTGTGCAATTCTGGAGGGAAACCAGCCTTCCTTCCAAAAATTATGCAACCCTAATTGGCAACCTCCTATGCTCCAGAATTGTGCAATTCTACCAGTCAATACTCACAATGAAATTTGTATAATTTTCCTCAACAGGGTTGCTTAGCCCAGAATTTGCACAAATTTGGGTAGTGATAGCTGCTCTACCCAGAAGTTATGCAAATCTCCTAGGCAGCCAGCCAATCTCCCAGCCAAGATTGTGTATTTCCTCCCAGTAGTTGATGAGCCTCTTTCATGTGCAGTTGAGTTGACCAGTTCCCTCTGGGACCGACCAAAACTCACTTCCATGCATGAGATGCTTCTCCCAAGGCAGCATTCAAAGACATCCCTTCAGTCAGGGATCTATTTTTGGCTATTGGATGTTACATGCAAGGATCATTTCAGAAGCCTCCCACCAAGTGTCACTTCACCTAGATTTGTGGCATGTGCATCACAACCTCGATGTTATAAAAACTCATCAACCATATGTTACAGAGCTCATTCATCACATCAGCTTTGCATCTCTAACATCCCACATCACATCTAGAAGTTATCAGCACATTCAACTCATTTGTTTTGAGGTAAGCGCGCTTTCCATGCCTTGTGTTGCATTTCTGTCAGTTTTTGTGTTTTCTCTTGTATGAGTATTGTTTGCTTGATTTCTTTGAATTCTTGTTGTCATTTACATGTATACTATCGTGTCTTAGCATTGTTTCATATTTCCTTGACATATCACTACTGTCGCATGCATGAAACTGTTTTTCTCAAACGATCATTGATTCGACGACTTGCCTCACCCACATGCATGTTCTTCCATTTTCTAAATTTGGCATTCACTATTTGCATGCATGATCATTCACTTATTCTTACACTCAGTATCTCCATGCATTTGCACTGTCATTCAAATTTAGTTGTATGTAGCGAGTCTGGGCAACTTTGGCCCAGGCTCTACCTTCACTGAGACAACATTGTGCAATTCAGGGAAGGAAGACTTAGTCTTCCTCTCTAGAAATGCACATTTCTACCAAGTGACTATCATCCAAGACTGTTTTGCACATTTCTAAGGGACAATGACTATTGGCCCAAAAATTACGCAATGCAATCACTGAGCTTGTATCCATTGCCAACTCAGATTACGCATTGCACAATTCAAGAATTCAGTAGCCAGACAAGACTATGCATTGTGCACTTTTAGTAGTCATTCAATCTCTCAGTAGCCCAAACTATTCCCTACATAGTCTTGGCAGTCAGTCCCTCAACCTCCTAGCTGAAATTGTGTAGCCTTCATGATCAATCACATAGGTATGTTGCAAGTCAGTTCTCAAGTTTGTTTTAGTTTTTTATTGACAAATTGCTTGCCATGAGTGTTATCATGTCTCTAGTTATAGCAGGTGTTCATCTGCCTCTTAATAGTGCAAGAACAATGGTTTCCAAGAGAGCAGAGTCGAAGACACCGTTCATAGCACACCTGAAGATGCGGTCGATCAAATCTCTATGAGCTTGCCTACTCATGAAGATATCAAGTTATTCATAGACGAGGACATCAAGATATGACAACAACAACATCACAGTGAGTAGCATCATGAACAACAGTTGAAGGCTGAATATTGAATGCAACGAATGCAATGAATGCAAAATGAAGGTTGTTGACAACACAGAGACAAAACAGTGTTGTGAGCTCAAGCAGATCCGCAGATGATGAAAGAAAATTTGGAGACTCAAGGTATAAGGTGAAGGCGCGACATGGAGATCACACGAAGATAGAGAATGGAACAAAGAAGGAGTTGCATGTCCTCAAGCAACAACTCAAGGAAGAACATTAAGCTGCACAGAGAGATGAATGAGTTGCAACATGAATAGGAAAAACAGTTGGTGAAACATGCACTCACAAATGAAACTACACCCATACAAGTTATATATCTATCCTAGCAACTAGCATGGAGCAGACATGGTGAGCAGTGTTGTTGATCACATACAAGGGATTCATGTCATTGTGTGCACACATGCGATCGAACTAATTCAACACACTCACCAAGGAGAAGACAACAAACATGTCCAACTAGAGTTGAACATGTACTTCGGCAGGTTGATGTGCAAGACCACCAGCACACACTTGAAGATCAACATGAACATTATGTATTAGTGTGTTGTTGGTTCAACCACACCCAAGAAGACCATGCACATTCTAGCAGACGATTTGAATGAACGAGCCAAATCAATGCACCGGTTGCAACATAAGTGAGAGTTCACTTAAGAGATCTATCACCATGAGGTGCATGCACACCATCACAGACGACCAAGCTTGGCATTAGGTCACCGCCTTCGCCATGACAAGCATGTCAAAGAGTTGTTCTCATCAAAATGGACCGAGTGCCACTGATGTCTTGCATGGCTTGCTCAAGCTGTGTTGTCTCACATGAGTACATGTGCATTGTAATGTTACGTCATGTCAAGTGTTTCATGTGTCAATAGTTGGATGTAACAGTCATAGAGTAGGTGAGGAGTCATGAGGATAGTTGAAATTTCACAAAGAGGAATGTCAAGGGTCACCCCACCCTTTGCTATAAATTGTCCCTCATAACTCATTGTAGATTATTTTGGTTAGCCAAGCTTCCAATAAGACTATCTTGGCGAAAGCTTACACAGTATTCTAATGCACCTTGGATTCTCCACTGCATGGAGCTAGTACATCTATTTGGAGGAGCAGGAAGTTGTGGTTGTAACTTTCCACTGTTGGAGCTAGTGAGTTTACATGTATGTATTGTATGACTGAAACTTACACTTCTTAATAAAATAGAGCCAACACGTTTTCATGCATATGTTGTTCTTTCAGTTGGACTATTTTGGTTGCTATAGAAATGTGTGTTATTTAAAATACATAGTTGCGTATGAACTATTTTGTATGAAATTGTATGAAACTTGTTGCAGATGTGATGTTGGTTTAACCATCACTTTGGATTGCCAGCGAAATTTCTTCCATCTTGTGATGCATGTTCTCTCATGTGTTCCCTTCCCATCTGAGTACTGTTACAGGTTACCAAGGGGCGCACTCATCTCAACCCACCAATGTTAGAACCTCTCATGCAACTTCCTTGAGTCACTGCAATGGTCACACCCTTGCTACTGATAGAGTTATCATACTTTCCTCAGTGCAAAATCGAGGTCAAGGCATTACTATATGACCCACTGCTGGGACTCCTACACGAAATGTTCTAAGGTCTAATTCGAACTTCTTACTGGGGAGATCCCCTTGAAATGTTGGTGGGTCTAGTACCATCAATGCATGGAAGATGTAGCTTTTTCTACAATGCAAAAAAATCCATCATCCAATTCTTGTTTTATAAAATATAATGCTAAAATATCACATACTTCATCATATGGGTCATTAGACTGGTACTCAATTAACTTTTTACCTCGAAGAAAAGTTAACATTTTTATAACCCAAGAATCAAAACATTTAACAATAAACATATGAGATCGTAGCAGATCCAAGCTACACCAACCACCCTCAATCTCTCTTCTATCTTCTACTAGACTTCTCAATTCCTCAGCTACGTCCTAAACTTCACTAATTATGGCAATGATATTTTCCTTTTCTTTTCGATTCCTTTTCGTAATATGCTTCAATTAGACTTTGTAGCCCATGAATGTTGTCTTTCTACTCTCTTATGGCTACTTTCCCTATTGCATGAGGCTTTCTTCCATATTGCCCCTGAAAAAAATATGATTTTTAATATGCGCCCTGGTAAAGCATAATCTTCACTCAAAAAATTTTGTCGTGCTTGACAAAATAGATAAATTGCAAATAAAAAGACCTTTGCACAACCTTAAACACACTTTCTAATAAAAACTCCCAAAACCACGGAAAAATCTTAGCCTTAATAAAACCCTTAGCACCTTTGTTTTTCTTTAATTAAAAAACTTAATTTTTTTCTATCTTCAAACCTTTTAAATTAAGCCCTTTAAAACTTTGCAAATAAATCTTTACAAAAACAACTCTTTCAAATAAAATAGTTGCACCAAACCTTTTTAAATCCTTTTGAAGTTTCTAACCAAGCATTTGCTCTCTCTTTCCTAAAGCACAATTTAATATATTAAAAAAGACCCTTTGTTTTTTTTTTTTTAATAAATCTCATTGAATGAATTTAGCTCTCAACCTTAATGAATTCTTTAAGCTTTATAAAACACCATTATCATTTTAAACCACCGTTATTTAAAATAGAATATCACGTGGGATAAAATTTGTCAAGTTCTGCACACATTGTATCAATATTCTATTATTAAAAGATATATGTTTAAGATGTCAAACCATTTCTTGATTTCCAATTTCCTTTAAAACAACAGCACATAACTATATGTTATAGAAAAGATAAAAGCACTTTTTTGCAAAGTTATAAAAAACACCATTGTAATATTGATACGAAATACGATTAACTAAGAATTACACTCAGAATAAAATGTCAATGACCATAACGATATCTCATGTTAGTGCAAGATCATATTAAAAACATAGACTTAAAATGAAAAATTGATGAATAAAATCAAATTTGTGCAAGAAAATTGTAAGGTACATGGAATTGTTGTAACGGGAATTGGTGTTTCGCTTGCTTGAACGACATATTTAGCCACAAAACAAAAATATCTAAAATGTATTATTTGTTGACAACTTGTTCTAGAAACATGTTCATTGTTTTTTCAAAGTAATCTTTGTCGGAGGCAATTGTAATTTTCATTTTGACGTTTTTAGTGAAAATCTCTTTTTCAATTTCCCTAGCTTCCTTTTGCAACTCCACAACCCACCTAACTTTTTTCTTAATTTCCTTGACAAAAGTAATTAGCCATGTGTCAATATGTTCTTCAGTAAAATCAATGATGTTGTCAAAGCTGTTACAATTTTATGTTTTTACTCCAATTCAGTTTTTAATCTATCATTTGAAATTAACTTAGAATTCTGTAGCATATACGGACTAGCCAAGCCTTTTATAATATCCATTGCCCTGAGATATATATGACATCTCCTTTTTCATAGGTCACTGTAGGAAAAAATGATATTCACGTGGAGTGACCCCTTTTGTCCACCTAGCTTCCAATTGCTTCACTCGAGCAATATCTGGTAGCTATTGATTTTTCTTTTTGAAAGCAAAGAGTATTTCTAGTCTCCACTTAAAAGTATTTAATTCATTGGAAACAAATTTATTGTCTTTTGTAAGATTATTGTTAACCAAGTTCATAAATATCATCAGTTGCTCTTGCAAGTATGTTAAATCAAGAAATGCTTGTCGTCCATCATCAATAATTTCTAATATTTGGCATATGTTGTCGAGAATATATTTTTTGACTGCATTAAAAATATTCATACCCTTGCTAAATTGTTGTGATAGTGCAACAACAAAATTTGACAATCGAGTCATCAATAGAGGAACTGAATTTGCAATGTGTAGTAGTTCTTCTAATTTGTTTTTCAGCAATTAATTTTTGCAAGCACGTTGATAACATTTTGAGTAATTGCATCGTTGGTAGATTGTTGCAATACCATGAGCCCCATCATGTCAATTCTAGAAAGATCAATATCTACTTATTTTTTGTCAATAATATTTTTATTTTCAACCTTAACCTTTTCAACTCTCAATTTTGTGTTGGTCCTGTCATATTTTGCGTTTTATAATATGACACGGTGTTCATCATAAATAATGTCATTTTCGACAATTCGCTCCATTATTTTCTTATTCTCTGCTAAACAAGTAACAACCTAATTAGGTGGCTTAATGCTATTACTTTTCACATCTATAGCATGTTCAATGCATTATCTATTCACGATAGTTTTGGACTTCGATGTTTGAACTCTACACGTTTGGTCTGGAAAGAATTCACAAAAAATTATCGTGCTCATCTTGATGATTTGTTGATTAGCCAATAACTCGTTTTTGAGAACTAGGATTCTTCCTCTTTCCTAGAATTGTGAATGACGGTATATGAGGAACATGTCTATAAGTTGAAGATTGTTTTGCAATAGTTAGCAATTTGTTTTTGTCTTGCTTCAACTACTCTTTGGGCATCCATTGTCGATAATGAAAACTTGATTACCTGCAAATTCAATAAGTTATGTGTTCTGTAAACATATTTTGGACTATGTGCTCTAATTTTTTATATATTATGAGATGCAAAAACTACATTGGTTATTTGTTTGAATGTAATTCAGGTTATTAGTATAAAGTAGATAAAAATACAACAGGCAAAAGAAAAAGAAATAGTAAATTGATACAACTACTACATGTGTTAAATTTTTTGATAAAGTTACTATCTTCATAGACAGCAACATGAGAAAATACAAATCCCTAAACAATTCTGCAGAAAAATAAATGTGTTGTGGAGAAAATTGCGAAACAACCCAAGCAATTGAGAAAATGAACCATTGAATAATGTTGAATTTGTAGAGATGTCAGACAAGGAAATTATCCTCTAGTGTAAATGTCTATGTTTCTCTTCTTTTCCATTAGCAGATTCAAATTACGCTTCGTTCATTGTACAAGTGAAAATAGCGTGCTTTATTTATATGTTACTTATTGTTGAACACCTAGTCCTCTAAGGGTTGGTGTGGAAGCTGAATAGCCTAACGAAGTCCAAGACTTTGGAATATGAAACCAAAGGTCATATGAATGTACTATAAATGCATATCATTTTTAATAATAGATATACTCTCATGCTTATCTTTCATATTCTACCTTGACCATGTATGTGTTTAACATGGTACCAAAGTAGGCGTACTCCTACCCTACTCCAATTTGAGCCACTTATTTTATGGCTTTCCTATGCAGGTAATTTCTGCCATCAGTTCTACATTTCATGAATGTTTTCTTAGCTAAATTATAGCTGTAACCTTTTCCATTGTTCCATTCTTTGCAGGTTATCGAATATGATTAATTCATTCACTAAATTTTAACGCCTAGTCTCATTCATTGCATTGTAGAACCTATTCTTCGCTCTCCATAATCTTCTAGAATTTCGAGACAAAACCATTTGCAATGCCTATTGGAGAAGAAGAAAAAGTTGTATGAGAAGAAGAAATGCCAAATCTTGGAAGCAAAAGAATGCTAGATACCGCCATGATCTTAATGGAACGCCAATCCTCACTAAGAATGAATCACTGCAACCATGACCATGAGAAATGGTGACAACACTCCTCTTGGAGCTAGAAGGATAATAATTTTGACATATTTGCTTTGAGGAAAGAAATTATATTCAACATTGCCATAGAAAGAATGAATGGAACGAGCTGGGCAAAGGAATTGGGAGCAATAAAAAAAATGGTAAGAGTTCTTAGTAATTTCACTATAATTCTCTCACAACTACACACGTCAATTATATAACCAAAGGAACTAAAATTGTTAGACAAACTATTGTAATCAAGCCGAGAGGGCCAAGACTCTGCAATTTCCATTTTATTTAATATCACAATTGATTAATATTCAGCAGAAGCATCTTTATTAAAATATGAATTAAGCACGTGGGTAGTATTCGGTAAGTGGTAAGAGGTATCTCGTGTGCCCTAAAGGATGGAAAGGGTATTCCTAAATTTCATGCAATTAACCTTGGCAGGCGCCACGTAGCATGAGAAAACCACTTTTCTCGCGCACTCTCGATCAGATATCGATCGTGCAAGATATCACACGAAATTGCACGACAACCATTCGATTGGATGGGTCCCATCAACAGTGGAGATCATCTAGGTTAGTTGGTGAGGGAACGATGTGATATCCGTTGGATTTGGAGAAGTGAGATCAACGATGTCGATTGAAGCACTTAATAAAAGGAGAAGCCAACAAGGGACCAACAATGATTGGTCAAACAAGCGGGACCCTCAGGGGCAAATAACTTCCTGTGGATAGAACCACTATTATTTTGTGAATGCCTATTTCATACTACACACTGTCTCGCTGACCTCCCTCAGCTTGATTTGTGTTGGAGATTGAACGTTTTGTAGTGAAACCAAAACTGGCATGCCATTTGTTATTACCACAAATACGCAGAGTTATTGCAGTTGCAGTATATTCGTTTAATGCCATACCATTTCTCCGCATTACCATACCTCCTCTCACTACAATGACTCTTGCATTCCTCAGTTCCATCTTGGATTCCCTGTCTCCACCGATGCTCTTTTAATGCTATATACACAATTATTACCACCAAACGCTATCGCTCTCCACCTAGTAAAAACATTGTCTCCATATATAATGTTATCTCCCTATATATAACATTGGTATATATACAACGATGTTTGGCTTTGACATCAAATCCATTTGGTGCAGCGTCTACTCCAACATTTGGGAGCAACACAACATTTGGAAGCACTCCATATCCTTTTGGTCAGAGTTCAGCTTTTGGAGCTCAGTCAACAACTCCAACATTTTGCAACCTGGGATATCGACAAACTACCTTTGGTGGACAACGCGAAGGTAGTAGAGTGGCACCATATACAAGTACAAATGTGGCAAAGTCAAGTCGCACACGAAATATCAATGACGTAGAAAGAATAAAAAAACAAAGAATGGGAATGGTCGGATCAGCCAAATCATTGAACATGATTGATAGTATAGGATCGACAGAGATCTTCTCACTAAAAATAAAGTCAAGCAGTGAAGGGATCAGATTAAGCCACTTGACAGCAGAATAATGGAGCAGTCTACGAAAGCGGTAAGTAGCATCTTGCGCGGTCTCAAAATGGTAAACAATATTTTACAAAATCACGTGATTAACCTGAGGGGTTCACATGTAGCACACCGAAAACAACTTTTCTTGCATTCTTTCAGACTATTAACTATCGTTCTTGTTATTGCATGATATGGTGCAATCACCGTTGGATTGAGGTAGGAGAAATAAACGATGGAGATTGGCTAATGCTAGTTGGCACGAGTTATTGCGAGTTATCCGAGACCAATTCTATGCTTGTCATGAGACACCTTAAAGTATCAAGCAAATGTGTAATTACACTTGGAGAGATTAAAGTAATGGTCTCATTATCTATGCAGACCCAAGTAAATGAAGCAAACCCCATGAGTGTCCTTTTAAAGCACCCTATTACCTATTTGATACTATCCACAAACATAATTGTGAGGAGCAAATTTTAGCTATGATTTGTGTCACAAAATTTCTATAGCATGATAGCCTCGGACATAATGGGAATGATAATTGCATGTAGTGTCATCAATTTAACACAAATGGAAGGTAAGTATTTCCACCTCCATCCCCCTCCGATAGATTATTTTAGGTGCACTTTTCTTGTTCTATTGTCCATGCTTTCCTTTTCGGATCACTGCAGAAACTCCCCCACCTCTTTATCTATCCTTTTCGCTTGGGTCCTTTCAATCATCATGGCTCTATACTCTTCCCACCATTTGAAAGTTCCAATGTGTCAAACTATGGTAGAGTTAGCAAACCGTGATAGTGGAAAATCCTTTTATTGTGCATTTGTAATCGCAATCAAACACCGTCTTCAAGCTCTAAATGATCTGTTCTAGAAGGAGAGTACTTGTTACTGTGATGAGGAAATTTATTTCATGCTTCCAAATCTTGTTTAGGACCAAGAAACTAGTAGAGCCCAAGACACCAACTCTATCATACCCCAGAGTTCTACTAGCACATTCAAATGTGTGCTTCCTATGCCCTCCTCATTTAAGATGCAGAATGGTTTTGAATTAAAATAGTGTCTTGACAATTTGGAGAAACAAAGGTGATTTTTAGTTAATTTTTGCACCTAATTGGTGAAAAAGAATGGCAATGTTCATGTATCTAAAACCACAAATTGTTCCAAAGACAATCACATCTATGTCTTAATAGTCTTTCTATGTTAGGTGGCATTTCTGTGTTTCCGTGAGTATCATGCTCTTTATTTATTTACTCATTTATGTATTTATTCATTCATAACTATAATAGTTATCTTAATAAACATTGAATTTAAGATATCTTTTAATATGTATTTAATTTAAATTTATAAAAGTATGAAAGTAAAATTAGTTATTTAGCAAAAAAAAATTCGAAAAATGAAAAAATATTTTGGTATTTAGTTATCTTTGCTAAAGTTAAATAATTTAGTATTATAATTTATATTAATTAGGAGAATGTGCTAAATTTATGATCGATTTTCAAGCTTCTAATTTAGAGTTTTGTAGTGATTAAGAGAAAAACACAAAAAAAAAAAAAATTAAAATTTATTAAATAAAAAATAATTTTAATTTAATTATTTAAATAAATTGATTTATTTATATAAATTAAATGGATAATAAACATGTATAAGCTTAAAAAACCACCAACTAAAAAAAAATGTATATATACGTAATAAAAAAATTCAAAGCTAAAATTAAAACTTAATAAATTTAATCACACTACTATAAAAATATTTTAAATTCTAATAATCTCTTTAATATAGTTATTATCCTTTAACCAACCTAACTAAACATAAATAATTATTATATTAACATTAAAAATCAATATATAACTATATCCTTAAAAATAAAATAATCATTATTTTAAATTAATATAAATATAATATTTTAAATTTAAATTTATAAACTAGATATATTTATTAATTATTTTCTTATCATTAAAAATAAAAAATATTGTTGAGTTGAGGCTTCTGTGATCCATATCAAATTTATGAGAGATTCTTCCGCGTAAATCACATGAAAATTCATTTGTCCATGCGTTTCGAACCAACTAGTGTGGTTCATTGTCACGACAAGTTAAAGAAACATGAAAGGGGTTTATATTATTCCTTGTTCTCGTGGGACCCCGTATATTGGTGGAACCAACTAGTGTGGTTCATTGTGAGGACAAGTTAAAGAAACATGAAAGGGGTTTATATTATTCCTTGTTCCCGTGGGACCCCGTATATTGGTGAGACTGGTCACTCCATTAATCAAAGGATTAGTGAGCATGTAGGTGACCTCAAGCATAGGAGAACCAAGTCTTTCGCTTTAGCTGAGCATGCAGAGAGTACCAAACATCATGTTTGTGTAGAGGAGGCGAGTGTTATTGCTAAGGTTTCACAATTCCATCACCGTAAATTTAGGGAAGCCCTTGAGACTGAGAAAAGACCGAACAAACTCAATAGAAAAGACAAATGGAAGATCAGCAGTTGTTGGATCCCAGCCCTCTCTTCCTAGTCATTTTCTTCCCTTCCTCCCCTCCCTCTTTTTTTTTTTTTTTGCTTTTTTGCTTTTTTCCCCGTATCCTTCTCCTATGGGCTTTTAGTCTTTGATGTGATTTTGAGTCCCCGCCCTCTCCTCTTGAGTCGCTCTTCAAGGTTTTGTTATTTATTATAAGATATTTACATAGGATATTTAGGTTATAAGAATACATCTTGATTAATAAATTTATATAACACTAATATATTAATCCTTTCATAACCCTAATAATAATTCTATAACCTAATATCAATCTAGGATAATATGATAGTTTAACCCTTAATTAAACTTTAAAAAAAGTTTAAATAAACAAATAAATAAATTAATAAGAATAATTAACCCCAAAAATTTCGATGAATAACTCTAAATTAAAAATGATTTTATTTTATAATTAATTATAAAATAACTCCTCTTATCTTAATATATATACAATAACTAGTACATTTAATAACTTTTTAACTAATTATTAATTTAAATAAATTATTTATCTTAAACACCAAATAAAATTAAAATTAAAATTATATATATATAATATAGATATATATATATATATATATATATATATATAAAGGCATGGTCACCTAATATAGCTAACTTCTATTTAATTTATAAAAAAAATTATGAAACTGGTCCAAAAGTCAAAATTAGCTGTTGGAGGCTCCGCTCAAACTATTTAACATGCAAACCTGGATCTGTTTCTTCAACTTGTCTTTATGATGAACCACACTAGTTGGTTTGAAACACGTAGACAAATGAATTTTCATGTCATTTACGCCAAAAAATCTCTCATAAAAATAAACAAATTTATTTTAAAAAAATAATGTTCAAACACATATAATATTAACCTACATCTAAAATTAATCCACGCACAGCTCACATTTATTCATAATGGTCAGTTTCCTCACCCAATCCACGACCAGCTAACATTTATTCATAATGGTCAGTTTCCTCGCCTCAATTCAAATGGAAAGCCCCGATCTTTGACGTAAATAATTTGTTACACATTTTTGACGTAATTAATTTGTTACACCTTTTCCTTAATTAGGATATACCTATGGTCATAACCTTTCGACACTGAAAGTGAAAGCTGGATCATTTGTTTATTAGGGGTGTAACACAAATTTTATATTATTTTTTAATATTTACTTTAAAATAATGTGGAATTTTTATTATTAAATTAATTAAAGTAATAGTAGTGATAGTTTATTATTAGTTGTTATTTATGAAAAAATCATGCATTTTATCTTGTAATTAATTTTATTGATGTCTAATAAACGAGGTAGCCTCATTTTCTTACCTTTTAAAAAAGCAAAATTTAGCCGCAACCAATTTTTTTTTTAAATATTCTAACACTCTAAAATAAATATTATATAGTATTCATTTCCATTTTAATTTCTAAAATTTTTTATTTTAAATTAATTAAAAATAATTTTCTTTTGTTTTTTATAATTTTTTTAATATCAATTAAAATACTAAATTTGATCCAAAAAAACTATAAAAATAACAATTTGAGGAAGATGTTATTAATTTCAAACTAAAAATAATAAAGAAATTAAACTTTACCTATATCACATACCAATCCTATTTTTTTATCAATTTAGTTTTTATAACTTTTATGAATATGGAACGCATAAAAACTGAAAATTTATTCACCAAACACAAGATCTCACATGAGAAATATTCAAATGAATGCATCGGTGTAAATATCGTTGTGAAAGCTAGGTAATATACATGTAGAAAACAAAAAAAACTATACAACTAACCATTTTAAGAAAATATTATTAATTTCAAACTAAAAATAATAAACAAATTAGACTTTACCTCTATCACATATCAATTTTATTTTTTATAACTTTTATGAATATGGAACTCCTAGAAACTGAAATTTTATGCCCGAAACATAAGACCTCACATTAGACCTAGTCAGATCAATGTTTTTTCTTTCATCTATGTAAATATAGGCGTGAAAAGCTAGTCATAGGCATGTGAAAAACTTCGGGATTGAAATTATTTTACTAGCTAAATACCCATGTGAAAAGCTTTGGGATTGAAATTTTATTCAAGTAATCTAACACTGTAGAAGCTTGGATGAAAGTAGTTCTTTGGGGCAGAAAACATATGGCCTCACCTTAAACACACATAAATTTATGTTTTTCTTTCATTTATGTAATATACATGTGAAGAGCTTCGGGATTGAAATATTTGACAATATTAGTTTTGTTGCGGTGAGTTTAAGTTGATCGCTGATTCCCTGAATATTTTGAGATTTGAGGGACATGGGTGAGGTCAGAAAACATATGACTTCACCTTAAACACATTTAAATTTATATATTTTTTTCATTTATGTAATATACATGTGAAGAGCTTCGGGATTGAAATATTTAACAATATTAGTTTTGTTGCGGTAAGTTTAAGTTGATTGCAGATTCTCCGAATATTGGGAGATCCGAGAGACATAATTGCGGTCAAAAAATTGACCATGACCATATCCATAAAATCCTGAAATATTCCAAAAATCTACACTCGGCTTAAAAATGGTAGTTTAATTGGATATGTTCCATAGCTATCATGTTTGCTCAATTCCCACTGTAGTGAACATGGATGAATAGACCATTTAGAGTGTGTATACCGAAAGATACATGTATGAATGGCGGGCTTGTCGCTGGATGCGGTCTTTCCGGAAATTCAAAGTATTGGGAAGGAAAGATGCGTACAGGTCAAGGGTTCGAAATTTTATAAAATTGTGAGTCATGTATGCAACAAAAAAAAAAATGAGGTGTTATAAGGGTGCTATAAAAAGCGAACCTGCTGGCCTGCCATTGGTGATCTTTTCCTCTTCACTCCCATTTCCTTGCAGAACTAGGAGTTTAGAGTGGTAGCATCTCCCCATCTCTAATACTTCCAATTGTTGCTTATTTGGGAAGACAGCCCTCTGATCTTGTGAATCATGGCCTATCCAAGTAGGATTTCGAATTGCCTGCTCTTGATCGGAATCCTGTGTATCTGTAGCCAGGCGCTCCACTGTTTTGCAACACGGGCATTTGCAGGAGAAGCAGCCCCCGGCAATAGCAGCAGCATCATCCCTGCTGTGGAAAGGTAAACACACCACCCTACATAGATTGATTGAATTTAATTCTTAATGTCATTTATCTGGTATCATGATTGTTTTTTTTAGCTAGATATCTGGTATCATGATTGTTTTTTTTCGCTAGGTATCCGGTATCATGATTATTAAGTATGGATGTTTTGTTTTGTTGTTGGTTATCTGACATGACACAATTCTGTCCGTTTTATTGAAGATATATGAACAGCACAAGACGAGAGCTTGCCTTTTTGTCACACGCAACGGGGAACCCTATCGATGACTGTTGGATGGGGGACCCCAATTGGCGCCGAGACAGAAAAAGGCTCGCAGACTGTGGCGTTGGATTTGGCAAGGACGCCATTGGAGGCAGAGAGGGAAGGATTTATGTTGTTAGGGATCCTGGTGATGATCCAGTGAATCCATGGCGCGGCACTCTTCGTTATGGGGTCATTCAGGAAGAGCCGCTGTGGATTATTTTCAAGAGAGACATGGTAATCCAATTGAAGGAGGAACTGATAATGAATAGTTACAAAACTATAGATGGACGTGGAGTCAATGTCCACATAGCAAACGGTCCGTGCATCACAATTCAGGACGTGAATCATATCATCATCCACAACATTCACATTCACGACTGTAAGAAACCAAATCGAGTAGCAGGCGCTCTTGTGAGGGATTCTCCATCTCATTATGGCTTGAGAGGAGTAGCAGATCAAGATGGGATATCGATCCTTGCCTCAACCCACATTTGGATCGACCATTGCTCCTTATCCAGATGCGAAGATGGTCTCATTGATGCAGTCAGTGCATCCACAGCAATCACAATTTCAAACAACTACTTCACTGACCATGACAAGGTTCTACATTCAATCTCATCCCATGCCTGCCTGCCTTCATTAAGAATATCAATTCTCATCATTTTCTTTCTTCTTTCTTGAAAATATGTAACAGTAGTTGCTCTGTTCTTCTCTGTGTGTATTTGAGTACTGCAGGTAATGCTGTTGGGTCATGATGACAATAATATTGAAGACAAAATCATGCAAATAACCATAGCATTCAACCATTTTGGGGAAGGTCTAGTTGAACGAATGCCTAGGTAAATAATTATATTAATCTTTGCCTTAGTTTTTCAAACGCAATAGATGTACAGTCATCTGAATCTAATGAAGTTAATGAGAAGCAAATTAGAGTTGTTATTGATGAATTGAATGAATGCATGCAGATGTCGACTTGGGCATTTTCATATAGTAAACAATGACTACACTCATTGGCACATGTATGCCATTGGTGGAAGTGCAAACCCTACCATATTGAGTCAAGGCAACCGGTTCTTGGCACCTGCAGATCCTAGAGCTAAAGAGGTAATTACTATATTCATGTTCATATCAATATCAATTTCTATTTTTTTTATCAAATGATCTTTAACAACAATAGAACATAATGCGAACTTGGTTGAAGTTAAAATTTAACGTGAGAATATTGATGTGATCTGCCTCAGGTCACGAAGCGGTTAAGCGCAAGTAATCAAGGGATGCTGTGGAATTGGATATCGAGCGATGATCTGCTACTGAATGGGGCATTTTTTCAACAATCGGGATCAATCTCTCAAACCATGAGCACATATAGTCTAAATCCGATGCCTGGAAATCTTGTAGGAGCCATCACTAGGAAAGCTGGTGTACTCAGATGCAGAAAAGGGCGACGAGGTCGTTGTTAAATTCTATGTTTGACCATTGCATTGTCTTCACTGTCCTCCACTGGTTGTAGTGACAACTACTAGTACTACAGAGTTTTTGTGTTAGTGGCATTAGGGGGCTGTGGAGATTTCCGTCTGTGATTATTGTTGTGTGAAATAAAACGGTTGCTTGCATTAACGCAAAAATGACCGGAGTACTCTCGTAATTATAAGGAGTTTTTGTGTTAGTGGCATTAAAACATCCAGGTGGATTTCAGTTTTTTTATTACGGTTGCTGTGTGTAGTTTCATTTAACTCCATTGGAATTCTAAATATTATTATTGTGTGAAATAAAAAGCTCAATAGCCGTCCTACTCTGTATTTGGTATTCTTCATTGTATTGTCAACCTACTTTTCCACTGTCTTTTCCGAGAGAACTGAAAGCAAAACGAACTTCTGCACAATTTATCATATCATCTGTATCTAAATTTTTTTAGAATAATTATTAATTTCTTAGTTTGGATGACAAATTACAATAAATAATTTGAAATATCTATTAAATTTTAAAAGGATGATTAATCTTAAAGACAACTTTTTCTCAGCACGTAAAAAGTTAGATTACTATTCATTTTTAAGAGAAAATAATACAATACAATATGGCTGTTATGATAACCTTGTAGGTTAAGCCGGATAAGGCGACCATACCAAGATAAATATCAAAATCAGACCCTATAACTACCAAGCCTCTTCTAAAATGTATGTACAGGATATAAATAGAGGCATTATATGGATCAGCATAAAGAAAGCAGGATTGGAAGTATGTACAGGATATAAATAGAGGCATTATAAGGAGCAGCATAAAGAAAGTAGGATTGGAAGAAACTTCACATGCTAAACAGAATAGGAAAAAAATGGGGAGAAAAATGGGGAGAATAGGAAAAAAATGGGGTACTTGATACATACCAGAATAGTGAAAACGGGAGAGTGGATTAAGTGTCTTGCAGAATGAAATCAGGGATAAGGTGCAATTCATCCCACATTGATATGTTCCTCTTCCAGAATTTATTCTCTGAAGCAAGACGTTTTTTTGATATGGTTTGTTTCAAGCCTTTTTTTTGATATAGTTTGTTTTTGGCTTTATAGATATGGTTAATAGAATATACTTCCAGATGTGTTCGGCCATCCCCAAAGGTTGTGATTTTTTATGGAGTGATTAGACTTTACATAATTATAACCTTTGAATCACCAAATATTTGCAAATCCTGGATGTTTAGATAGTGACAAAATATTAAGAGACCAGCCATCCCCAAAGGTTGTGATTTTTTATGGAGTGATTAGACTTTACATAATTATAACCTTTGAATCACCAAATATTTGTAAATCCTGGATGTTTAGATAGTCACAAAATATTAAGAGACCAGCCAACGCCATGGCCTCTACCTTATTGTTTGACCCGTTACCACCCTGCCAATAAATTTGGCTATACTTGTCCACCATTGGAATAATAAAGACACCACATGCACAACAACCATTTTAAACCGCCCCACCCTGCCAATAAATTTGGCTATACTTGTCCACCATTGGAATAATAAAGACACCACATGCACAACAACCATTTTAAACCGCCCCATCGAAATAAACCCAAAAAAACACCAATGAGATCATGATTTTTTTTGCCATCACAAATCTTAAAAACAATTTTATCTTCAATATAAGTCATAAAAATCTAAAAATAAATTATAAACTCCTTTTGAACTCTTTAAAACCATTCTTATTTATTATATATATTTTTATTTTACATAATAAAGTTATTAAATCAAAGTTAGTTGTAGTTGATATTCTATACTCATCAAACCAACGGATAATATGAATACTTTAAACAGAAACATCTAAAAGCACCCTATAGAACTTTTTTTATAGAGGAATTATAAGCATACTGATTGTGCTAAATGTACTCATCTCTATCATATATCTTAAACAAAAAGTAATATAAAGAGTTAATAGTGGATTTATTTACTTCTATAATAATTTTTAATAAAAAAATTAAAAATTATTAAAGAGAAATTTAAAATCTAAATTTACTTTTAAAATAAAAATTCAATATAATAAATTTTTTTAATAGATAATCTATTTAATAATTTCAATATCAATTTTGTAATTTTGAGAATTATTATATTGGTATTTTTAGTTTAGTGTCAGGTTTCAGCCTATAAATTCAACTGAATTTTATTTTTTCTTCTATATAATATTTTTAAGCCGTAAAGCTTTTCCCTATCTTGACTATTTGATATGTCAGATGATTGGAATGATTCCCACAATCCGATCCGATCATCGTAGCGGTTATCTAAGGATTAATTTGTGTTTTTTCATGATTGCTACATGAAACGAAATCGATTGTGAGATTGAGTTTAAGAAATTTTAACGGTCAGAAACTCGTTATTTTATTATTATATAAAGATTTTTCATTTTCAACTCAGCTAGTGCAATTCGAACAATTCGACTAATACATATTATTGATAATAAGCCAGATAAATGTGAACAGTTAAATTCTGTGACCTTGTGCTAGAGAAATATAAATATTTGAAATTGTAATATTGGAAAATCTTGAGATGATGTTAAATAATTATATATATATATGTTACATTCCCTTACAAGTTTTAAGTTTTTTCATGTTTAACTCATCTGGGTAATAACAAATAATTATTTGAATAATACATATTAATGTTAATTTGCAAGATAAATATCACAGTTAAATACCATGTGTTCAACCTTACGACAGAGAAATACAAATAATTCAGGTAAGTTAGTTTTTAACCTTAAAATAAAGAAACACAAATAATTTGAAATAATAATACGGTAAATAATTGAAAATATTTTAAATAATTCATCTCTTATGCTTTTTCTACTATTTTAACAAAATATTAAGAACTCAACTTATAGGACTAAAACATATACTATTTGAACCAAATATTATATAACTAAAACATATACTATTTCAACCAATAAGTAATTGAAATATTAAAAAATTAAGCCATTTATATAATTAAAACGTAGGTTGTTTTTGTATTTTGAAATATAATTTGAAGAATGTATTATTATATATTTCAATTTCTTATTATTGAATAATTAGTCATTATTAATTAATAATTTATTATTTTAAATAAAATTATTTTTATTTTATTTTTATTAAAACATAGCTGTTAGGATTAACATAAATCTTAAAAAAAAGGGGTCAGGTCTACAAAATTAATACTTTTGATAAAATTTGTACAAATTAATAATTTTAATAAATTTGATGTTGAAAATTTAAATCTAAAATTTTATTCACAAATCATAATCGCAAAAAAAAAAAAAAATTGGAAAATTTAAAGGAAAGAATATACCAATGAAAAATTTTGCATCTAAAACAATGGCACCAAGTCTACAAATTTAATAATTTGATAAAAATTGCTAGAATTTAATAATTTAATAAAAATTGGTTGGAACCCAAATAAATAGTGAGAAAAAAGTGAGAAAAACTTACCAAAATTCTATTAGCTAAAATTTATATTATAAATATTTCACTTTTATAAGTTTTTACTAAATTTAAATATTCAAACTCCATTTATATTCTCTTACAAAACAACATGTACAAATTAAATAATTTTATAAAATTTTGTTGGAAAACTACACACTAATGTGAGAAAAAAACTTACCACAAATTAATAGCTAAATTTACATAAAATATTTCACTTTAATAAATTTTACTAAAATTAGTAGTGAGAAAAAACTTACCACAAATTATAATAACTAAATTTATCATTATAAATATTTCACTTTTAATAAATTTTTACTAGAATTTTAATTATTCAAACTCCATTTATATTCCATCTTACAAAAAAACATGCATAGAATCCTTATAAAAAATCTATCTTACAAAAAAAATATGAATAAAATCCTTATAAAAAATTTGTTGAAAAATGTGCAACAAGAAATGTTAAATTTAGAATGTGTTAGAAATAACATGTCTAAAAATAGCAGCTTGGCTAGTATGGTCATTGGCCACATTGGGTGAGAGGTGAAACTGCTAAAAAAAAAAGTTCTATAAATCGCATTTCCTATTTATAGTAGTCCCTAGTCTATTTATAGGAAGTAAAATTAATTTTTTTCTTAACCGCAATTGGAAATATTAATTAATTAATTCAGTTGAGTTAATTAGTTAAGGAAATTTGAATTTGAAGTCTTTAAGAGCATGCACATGAGTTGTCGCACTAATTTAGAAATTTATCCTTAATTTCCTCCACTGATTGAGGGAATAAGTATGAGTTTTGTAATGAGAGAATGAGTTGACTTAGTTCTAACTAGTCAAGTCCAGTTAGATTATTTTAACAAGTTGTTAAAATAATAAAATATAGTTTGTCAATGCTTGCATGCATGTGACAACTATTATTAGATAACTAAGGATTCACTCATGGATAATTGTTGCATGGGACAATGTACTATCAGCTTCGATGTTTCTAGTAAGTATTCCTTGCGTGAGGAAGGAATCTATTTTCTTCTACGTTTACGTAGTTGGACCTGAGGTGAGAGCAGGTATGATCAGGCCAACTTACAACCTATATAATGAGGCCTAAGTAGTCCATGATTTTCAACTTACAACCTATATAATGAGGCCCAAGTAGTCCATGATTTTCATCTTTTAATTGAAGATCATCAGAGTGAATTCGATTATGCTTCCGCTTAATGTGTTGTACAAGTAGAACAAGTATTATGCTTTAGGACATTACATATATCAGTTTTCTACAAAATTGTGCTATGGATGCTCATGTCATAAATTATATTAGCTAAATTTATCATTATAAATATTTCACTTTAATAAATTTTTTACTAAAATTTAAATTATTCAAACTCCATTTATATTCCATCTTACAAAAAAACATGAATAAAATAAAAAACACAAATAAAATATAACGTAAAATTTCAAATACTAAGAAATGCATCCTTATAAAAAATTCAAACACTAAGAAATGTATCCTTATAAAAAAATTGTGCTATGAATGCTCATGTTGGCATCAACGTGGTTCAACATCATGGTGATTGGAGGTAAAAGTTGAAAAGACTTACCACTCATTTTATTAGCCAAATTTACTATTACAAATGTTTCAAATTGAAAATATTCAAATGTATCCTTACAAAAAATTTGTGCTATGGATGCTCATGTTGACATTGTTCAACATTATTGTGATTGGAGGTAAAAGTTGAAAAGACTTACCACTCATTCTATTAGCCAAATTTACTATTACAAATGTTTCAAATTTAAATTATTCAAATGTATTGTTATAAATGGATGCTCATGTTAGATTGTTTCATTGTGATTGGAGGTAAAAGTTGAAAAGACTTACCACTCATTCTATTAGCCAAATTTTCTATTACAAATGTTTCAAATTTAAATTATTCAAATGTATCCTTATAAAAAATTATAAAAAATTGTGTTATGGATGCTCATGTCGACACTGGTTCGACATCATTGTGATTGGAGGTGAAAGTTGAAAAGGCTTACCATTCATTCTATTAGCCAAATTTACTATTAGAAATGTTTCAAATTTAAATTATTCAAATTCTATTTCAAAATCATTAATGAAAATTTAAATGTAAATTGTTTGTCCATTCAAAACATTGGGCCAAAGGCATACAAATTGGATAATTTTGGTAAAAAATTGTCCTAGAGATCCTCATCTAGAAATTGCATTGATTATAGAGTTTTTTAATTTTGGTACATCATTCATATTGAAATATAGTTTTTTAAGAGGAAAATGGTTGGTTAATTATTCTGAAGTACTTATTTATAAATTTTTTTATTGAGAAATTATTCATTACCATGTGTTTTGTAAATGATATCTCAAATTAATTAATATGGATTACATTTTTAAAAGATTAGTCAATATTTCCAAATTTTAAATGACTATAATCAATCACATTTTGATTATTTAATTAGTTTAGTTATATTTTTCATTTTTTAAATTTGTTAAAAGTTTTAAACCTTACTCTACATTAACATGATATATGAAACTACTTTACAAGGGAAGATAATTTTTGTATTTACTTGAGCAAAATTTGTTGGATTAAGATAAGAACATGACAAACACTAAGGATATTAGAGATAAGGAGATTAGAGATTAGTGGCATAGAGCAATGTGATATTTTGAATAGTTTCAAGAATCATAAGGGAAACAATGCAGATGCAAGTCAAAATTAAAAAGAGAAGCACATGCAATTTTCTTAAGAAGAGGTGTAGTTGATGCCATCTTTGGGTTTAATTTCTAAATTGGTGATATGTCCATTTTTATTCAATGGTAGATCTTAATTCACATAGAAATTCAAAATGTATTTACAAAATTGTTATAATCCTTTGTAGACACATGTTTCAAACTATAAAAAAATCTCTGTACCGATTGTATATAGCAGGAGGAAGTGATGAAGAATAAATATCAAAGACTACAACAGGTGTAGTTGATGCTAACCTTGGGTTTAATTTCTAAATTGGAGATATGTCCATTTTTATTCAAGGGTAGATCTTAATTCACATAGAAATTCAAAATTTATTTACAAAATTGTTATAATTCTTTGTAGACACATGTTTCAAACTATAAAAAAATCTTTGTACCGATTGTTGTCTATAGCAGGAGGAAGTGATGAAGAATAAATATGTGATAAAGAATAAATACCAAAGACTACAACAAGAGGAAGGGAGGAAATGATCAGTGATGAAGAATAAATATGAAAGAATAAAAAATATCAAAGTCTATAGCAGGAAGAAGTGATCAAGAAAGCTTTGATTACGAAGGTGATGAAGAATAACTATTGAGAAATTGTACGAAAGACCAAAGATTGTCTATAGCAAGTGATGCAACGCTGGCCTGCAATATACCCAGGATTTTTCTTTTCTATGAATTGAAGAATGCATTTAAGTCACTGCCCAATTAACACTCCAATCTGGGCAATTTCATACTCTGGCAATCTCCATTCATATGCGGAAGCATAACTCACAATCTTTATCCCAAGATAACTCACTAGCTCATACTAATCAAAACCAATTCCAAGACAACAAAGCTTTTCCATAAAACTTCATGTCGAAGTTCACCACTCAATACATCATGGCTATTGATCTCCAACAATATAACAAACGACTTCAAACAATAATATTCCAAATAGAACTTTTGACAAAATACGCCATAGCGCCCTCTTTCAAACATTCACTGGTAATTTAGAATTCTATCTCTTTGGAAATGATTCATTGAGATCGATTTGTTAACTCCACGATTTCACATAATTTCATATAAAACAAACAGTCATTCCCACTGCGTTCGATTCAATGTCTTCACAATCAGATTATATGAAACATGTATTCAACCTAAAATCTAGTCACAAAAATATTCACCTCTTAATGAATCGAACCCCACAATTCTGAAAACACATTGTTTTTACATTAACAAATGTAAATAAATACTTACAACTTTGTTCATGGCCAGATATTCAACAGTCGTGGACTTACAATTTTCTGAAGACTTACAGCCTTGCTGTCTAAGCCTACTCTCCCTCTCTGATTTTCAATGCCTTTGAGGCTACATAATTTATAAAAATTAGCATGATCTAGAATCACTCAACTAAAAGCTCTAAGACTCTACATGAAATGCATACATATGGCAAAAAGCATCTCCTCAGCTTTATTCCATCTTTTTTCCTGTTCTAAAATAGAAAAGCTTTCCTTATCACTTAATGGTCCACATCCATTCCTTTTATGCCTAAAAGATCTCCTAGTTTTATTTATTTATTTTGAGAATATCTAATTAAAAGCCTAAATATTAAAGTGACTTGGAATTTAGGAAATTAATTCCACAATTGCATGACCCCTATGTCTATTATTTACAATAATTTCCCTTTGGGCTGAATGCTCCTGCATCAAACTCCAAGGTAGAAAAAATTCATGATCTCCTGATCATGTGTTCAGATCTATGTTTGCCTGGATCCCATATCTTGTGTTTCAACTTTCCATTTACTGCTGCTTCTGTCTGTTGTTCTTCTCCAGGTCTCCACACTTTATGCTGCCTTGCTCTGCTAGCTGCACTTTCACAATCTTCTATTGTCTTCCTTTTGCTACTTCTCCTTTGTTTCACTGCTGCTCGTCTCTTTTGAGATTCCTTCATCATCATCTACCTCATCAGTTCAATTTCTCTGTCTAATAGACTTTCTCCAACATCTTCAATAAAACCTGTACTCACAAAACAATTGTTAGAATAAAAATCATAAGGCTTCAGTGCCCCCATAGATTTTGTTGCTACTAGTGTTGTCTCAGCTTCCACCATAAATGTCGCCCCACATGTTGCTCTAGCTATCACTATGGATGTTGTTTCCTCCCAAACTTCCTGTCCCTCTGCAACATTCTTTTGCTTGTCACCTGTAATTTCATGTGCAATTTCATCTGCAACTTCATCTGCAACTTTTTCCTTTAGTTCAGATGTCTCTAGCAATTATTTCAGCACATAAGTCCTATGTCTCTCCAACTCTCTTCTCTGGAGATCTAGCTGTCTATACAATTCAACAATTTCATTAGGAGTACAACTTGGAAACTTCACACAATTTTCTATACCTTCAACAACTTTTGACCAATCATCAGCTGGTCCACTTGGTCCACCATTCTGATTACGCTCCTTTGTCTTCATTTTATCATCATTGATCTGAACAGCCTTCAAATTCAACTCTTCTTAGACAAATTCTAAAGCTTGCTCATCTCCCTATTCTGTACCTGCAAACATACGCAACTCATTAGTTTTTAAATCACAAGACTTTTCAGTCTTGACTGCTTCCTTCAACATTTTTCTTTTAATATATCTTCATGTGGGATTTTCAAACTCCAACTCTGGCGCAAGAACTCTAAGTCCCTTTTTTAACAAGGCAATCACAATTTGCCTCAACCTCCTCTGCAACTGTTGCCAAATCACTCTCTTTCCCTTCAGTGGAAAGATCCATTTTCCTTTTTAATTTTCCTGCTCTTGTAGCCATTCTTCTAGTACCTGCAATTGTACCTTTATTTATGCAATCTCTCTTTCTCGAACCTCTACAGTCACCTCATCTCTCTGGCATTTCTCTAAACCTCTTCTTCCTCTAGAAAAACTCCCTCTGCCTCTGGCAGACTGCTTCCTCATGAATTTCTCACTCACCATGAGTTGTACTAGCCTCTGCAACAGCAATCTCTCTTGCTGCAACTTACCTCACCAAGCTCTCCTCACTCAGTCTTTTGGTAAGTATTGGTTCACTGCCACCTTCTCTACAACCATAAACTTCATTTACAAATTTCAAATTAGAAAAATAATCTCACCTCTTAAGATCTTGCCTGATATTGTCTTCTTTCCACTTCTTCAATCCTGTTCACTTGTGTAGTTTCCATATTAGATTTAAAAATCATTCATCACACTTCAGTTCAAAAAAAAACATCTTCAGCTGAGCATTCTAGCTCTGATACCACCTGATGCAAGCCTGGACTGCAATATACCCAGGATTTTTCTTTTCTATGAATTTAAGAATGCATTTAAGTCACTGCCCAATTAACACTCCAATCTGGGCAATTTCATACTCTCGCAATCTCCATTCATATGCGGAAGCTTGTTTCAAATTCCTGACAAATTCAACAACTATACTATCTGCATGCGGAAGCATAACTCACAATCTTTATCCCAAGATAACTCACTATCTCATACTAATCAAAACCAATTCCAAGACAACAAATCTTTTCCATAAAACTTCATGCTGAAGTTCGCCACTTAATATGTCATGGCTACTGATCTCCAACAATATAACAAATGACTTCAAACAATAATATTCCAAACAGAACTTTTGACAAAATATGCAACAACGCCCTCTTTCAAACATTCACTGGCAATTTAGAATTCTATCTCTTTGGAATTGATTCATTGAGATCGATTTGTTAACTCCACGATTTCACATAATTTCATATAAAACAAACAGTCATTCCCACCGCGTTCGATTCCATATCTTCACAATCAGATTATATGAAACATCTATTCAACTTAAAATCTAGTCACAAAAATATTCACCTCTTAATGAATCGAACCCGACAATTCTGAAAACAAATTGTTTTTACATTAACAAATGCAAATAAATGCTTACAACTTTCTTCATGGCCAGATATTCAACAGTCGCGGCCTTACAATTTTCTGAAGACTTACAACCTTGTTGTCTAAGCCTACTCTCCCTCTCAGATTTTCAATGCCTTTGAGGCTACATAATTTATAAAAATTAGCATGATCTAGAATCACTCAACTAAAAGCTCTAAGACTCTACATGCAATGCATACATATGGTGAAAAGCATCTCCTCAGCTTTATTCCGTCTTTTTTCCTGTTCTAAAATAGAAAAGCTTTCCTTATCACTTAATGGTCCACATCCATTCCTTTTATGCCTAAAATCTCTCCTAGTTTTATTTATTTATTTTGAGAATATCTAATTAAAAGCCTAAATATTAAAGTGACTTGGTATTTAGGAAACTAATTCCACAATTGCATGACCCCTATGTCTATTATTTACAATAATTTCCCTTTGGGCTGAATGCTCCCGCATCAGCAAGTGATTAAGAAACCTCTGATTATGAAGGCGATGAAGAATAAATATTGAGGAATTTTACGAAAGACCGAATATTGTCTATAGCAGGAGGAAGTGATGAAGAATCAATATCAAAGACTATAGTAGGAGGAAGTGATGAAGAATAAATATGGATGATCAAGAATAACTATTGAGGAATTGTACCAAAATGACCTCTGATTATGAAGGTGATGAAGAATAAATATTGAGGAATGTACCAAAGACCAAAGATGAGGAAGTGATCAAGAATAAATATGGATGATCAAGAATAACTATGGAGGAATTTTACCAAAATGACCTTTGATTACAAAGGTGATGAAGAATAAATATCGAGGAATTGTACCAAAGACCAAAGACTATAGTAGGAGGAGGTAATCAAGAATAAATATGGAGGAATTATACCCAAAAGACCTCTAATTTTTAAGGTAGCAAGAATTTCGAAGGTAGGAAATGAGGACCAGTATTTAACTTCAACATAGGCCTCATGATTTGTAAGGCTCAAGAAAGCAATATTGTAGTATGATTTTATTATAGCATGGTCCTTGCCTTTTCTTGATATTTTTCTGCCTTTCAATAGTTGTTAAGGAATCATTAATTAAGTTGTCAAAGAATCATTCACTTCAAGATAGGCCTCATGATTTGTAAGGCTCAAGGAAACAATATTGTAATATGATTTTATTATAGCATGGTCCTTGCCTCTTCTTGATATTTTTCTTCCTTTTAATAGTTGTAAAGGAATCATTAATTAAATTGTCAAAGAATAATTAACTATTGCTATATGTTATTGCCTTTCAATAGTTGTGAAGGAATCATTAATTAAGTTGTCAAAGAATCATTAACTACTACTATATGTTATTGCCTTATGAGTTCTAGTATATTTATTTTTATCAATTATTTACTTTATCAAATAGTCACCAAAAATATGTTTTGACCAATATTTTTACAATTGACTTTAACCTATAATATTTTATATATTTTTAATCATTAATTATTTTATGAAAAAATATAACACCTTTCTTTTTCAAATTTACAACTAGATAATAATCTTGGTTAACTTGGGAAATTTTGTTACTGCCAGTTTGGAGCTGAAATTCAACAGGTCTTTCATGGGTTTTGAACAGGGAGCGACAGGAGTGAGCTAGTAACTATGGAGGAGCATGGAGGGGGGAGCTCCACTCCCTCCTACACTAATGTGGTTTCAGACAAAAGCAAGGAGGTGAGTCTAAACAATTTTCAGAAACCAACAGAGGTAGATACAAAGACCACTAGCACTCAAAAGAAGGAAAGCAATAAATCTGTTATAAAGGAAGGGATCCACGAGGAAGCTAGGAGGGAAATGAAATCAGGACACAACAGTGAGGGAACTGAGAACATATCTACGATAGGACCCTGCAAGTCCAAGACAAACATTAAACCCCAAGTGGTCTTAAATGATCTTGCACTATAGGTGCACAGAGATCACATGGCGACTTATGCGGTCATATATAAGTTTATGAGTATATGGCCCATGGAGAAACCGTTGTACACATGGATAAGAAGCAACTAGAAATTGAAGGGAGAAATAAATCTACATGTTGGGTCCAAGGGTTTCTTCACAGTGGTTTTCACTAACCTAGAGGACAAATACAAAGTATTGGAAGGAGGACCCTACTTCTATGCAGCCACAGGCCTTTACATGTGACCTTGGGTGATGAATTTTTTCTCAGAGTTAGAAACGTTCACATCAGTCCCAGTATGGATTAGATTATACTCCTTACCTTCATATTATTGGCTACCTAAATCCTTAAAAGATATAGGCAATAAATTAGGTAATTTTATAAAGATATCGTAGGCGACTCTGCAAGGTAAATATACCTCCTTCGCCTACATATGTGTAGAAATGGACTTATCGGGAGCTCTCCCTAATGAAGTAATCCTGGAAGTATATGAGGAGGAATGGGTACAGGAAGTCGACTATGAACACATCCCATTCAAATCCCATAAATGTTATGAACATGGGCACCTCTTCAGATATTGCCCACTCAACAAAAGGGAGGACAACCTAAAAACCAACACAGGAAAAGACCATGAAGGTTTCACCAAAGTGGGAGGTAGACGGAAAGGAGGGGGAAAAATTACCAAAAGAAACCTAGCGAGAAAAAGCTACCAAGTTATAACAAATTCAAGATTTTAGAAGAAGAAGGGGGGAAGAATGGAACAAACAAGGAACTAGAGGACAATCATGCAAAAAAGGGAAAAGAGGATAGGATGGAAATCATACAGGAAAACAATGAACAAAAGGAGAACCTACCAACCACTATGGAACTTGGCAGGGACCAAGAAATTACCCTAAGTGAAGGCGGTACGGAGGACCATGACCTATAGGAGATTCCTTAGAGGGAAAATCTTGATCTTGAAAATTTCTAGATCAGGGAACCAACAAAGGAATTGACTCTCTACCACAAGAGGATTTTGATAGAGTACAATAGCTATTCGTGCAAAGCTCTCAAACAAAGATTGTAGGACTCAAAAGAAACCGTGATAGCTAGGAGAACAAAGGGGTTAAATAAATGGAGATAACACTAAGACACTCCACCAAAAACCTAGGAAAGAAAAGAGGAAGGAAGAGACAGAATGAACTACTGACGGAGTGTGGGAAACTCACGATTAATTCAGGTAAGATGAAATATCTCACCAGTTACTCATTTACAAACCCATCATTATGAATCTTACAACCTAGAACATTAAAGGACTAGGAAGCAAAAGAAAACAAAGAAATCTCAGCAACAGAACAAAAGAAGAAAAACCAGAGTTGGTGTTTATACAAGAAACAAAATGTTCTGTAGAAAAAATGAGAGAAATACATAGAAAATGTTTATAAAATATGAGTACCTAGAAGTCAAAGCAGATAATATAGCGGGAGGAATTCTCACTCTATGGAATCCTCAGAAATTTGGAATCCTGGATGCTGAGGAATCCAGAAACCACCTTTCAATGGTTATCCAATATTTTGGGGACAAGGAATGTTACATGATCACAAATGTCTATGGTCCTCAACATCTTCGAGACAAAATTAGACTCCTCACCTCATTGGAGGAGCTTAGAGAGAGACACCCAGTAATAACCTGGATTCTGGATTTTGGGAGGGGACTTCAACATGATGAAATCTCTCACAGAGAAAAAAGGAGGGACCAGAACACTTGGAAGAGACTCTATTGCCTTCCAAAACTTCCTAAACAACATGAGACTGGTTGATATGGAAACAATAAACGGTACCTTCACATGGAATAACAAGAGAGGAGGAGCTTCTCAAGTTGCCTCGAAACTAGACAGATTCATAATCTTAGAGGACCTCCTTTTCACTGGCCATAGGATGATAGCTTTGATCCTCCATTTTGGTAGCTCAGACCATTGCCCATTCAGCTAGAAGCTTCACTCATTGGAACTCTGAGGAAAAAACCTTTTAGGTTCAAAAATGTCTCGCTCACTCATCCTGAATTCATCACTAATATTGGAAAATGATGGGAGGAAGACATGCCCACTCAAGGCACAAAAATGTTTCTCCTGCAACGGAGACTCAAAAACATCAAGCTAAGGCTTAAAGAATGGAACAAAAATGAGTTTGGAAACATTTTTAAAGTCAAAAGAGAAGTAGAAAAGAAATTACAGGAAACCAACCAAATTCTCATCACAAAAGGCTTCACAGAGGAAAGGAAAATGTAAGCGGACTCTCTTCAACAAGAATGGGACAACAGATGCCAGCAGGAGGAAATATTATGGAGACAAAAATCAAGAGTGTAATGGATTAAACAAGGGGAAAGAAATATCGGGTTCTTTCACAAGTCTACCATGGAACACAGGGCACATAATAGGATCACAAAACTCAAAGACCCTTAAGGGAAAGAGCTAAATAATCACAAGGAAATGGGATATGTTTTGGTACAACATTTTCAAATCGTAGCAGAGGAGACCATTGCAGATAGATCTCAATTTATTAAAAGCTTCACTCAGCGTATTCCAAAGCTAGTAACCAAGGAAGATAATTATAATCTTAACATGCCAGTGATGGAAGAAGAGGTCAAAGACGTAATAAAAGAGATGCAAAATGGGAAGGCTCCATGCCCATATGGTTTCAATGTAGACTTCTTCAATCCATGCTAGGAAACAATCAAACATGATATTCCTGATGTGGTGGAAGATTCGAGAAAATCAAGAACAATTCTAAAAGAGCTTAATGCTTCCTTCATAGCCTTAATCCCTAAACAGGAAAAAGCCATGACCCTAGACAGATTTAGGCCCATATCCTTGTGCAATGTGGTGTATAAAATCATTTCCAAAGTTATTGCTAACAGTCTCAAACCCCTTCTCCCAACGCTCATGTCAGAGGAGTAGACTCGATATGTGGAAGGTAGACAAATTCTGAATAATATCATTCAAGCTCATGAAGTGGTTCATTCCATCAAGACTAATAAGCAAGCAGTTATGACAATATAGCTTGACATTGTGAAAGCTTATGATAATCTAATTTGGTCATACATCAGGGATGTTCTTAAAGCATATGGCTTCGATCACAACTGGATAAGATGGGTCATGGCCCTCGTTACCACATCTAGTTGTTCAATCCTTCCTATGGCTCTCCATCCAGAACCTTCAGGCCATTGAGAGGTCTCGGGCAAGGAGATCTACTGTCCCCCTTCCTCTTCATTCTCATGATGGAAGGATTGGGCAAAGTGATCAATTCAGCCAAGGTGGAAGGAAGAATCCATGGACTCAAACTTACTTAGGATGGGGATACATTTACTCATCAACAATTTGTGGATGACATTATGTTGCAAGGCACACCCAAAGTCAAGGAAGCCAAAGCTTTCAAACAAATCCTGTATGATTTCACGATGGTGGTTGGCACAGAGGTAAGCCTAAAAAAATCAAAAGTTTTATTTTTCAATATTGATATTTCTATTCAAAGAAATCTCTCCAGAATTCTTCGCTTTCAAGGAGATCATTTTCCCTCCAAATATCTGGGAATACCTTTCACTGACAAACCTCTCAGTAAAGAAGTTTGGGAGTCAGCAACTAACAAACTGAAAGTAAAAGTCAGTAACTAGACAAGCAAATCTTTGAATTTAGCATGAAAGCTAGTTCTTACAAAGGAAATCCTACAAACCATTCCAATTTTCATGTTTTCAGCTCTTCCTATCCCAATGGGAGTTTCATGACATATCAGGAACATCCAAAGAGATTTTCTTTGGGGTAAGGGGGAAGAGAAAAGGAAATCGGCTCTGGTAGCTTGGGGCAAATTATGCAAACCCAAAACCCATAGTGGTTTGGGTCTACATGACCCGAACACTCTAAGCAATGTCTTGGGAGCAAAAATTTGGTGGAGATGGATAAAGGAAATGAGAATCCCCTGGGTATAAGCTCTGGAAATAGAAATATGCTATGGACTGGCAAGAAAGGGACCACATTTGTATGAAAGAACACATTAGGGGTTCCCATATTTAGAACAATGCTTGGGAGAACATAGCCTTAGTTCAGAAACATAGATTCTAGGAGATCATGAATGGGAATCTTGCCTGGTTTTAGGAGGATAAATGGTAGCAAGAACCTAACCTATGCAGAGAAGGACTGCACATTATAAAAAATGATATCGTCAATAAAGGACTAGAAAAGGTAAGTGACTTTTGGGATCGGACAAGCGATAATGGTAAATGGAGAAGATGGAAGATACTCATTTATAGTGAAGAGACCCCTTTAAACGACCAAGTTGAAGTTCTTGAAGTGATTTTGTAAAGGCAAAAAAAATGACTTCAACTTTAAATGACCAACTAATATGGGGGAGAAATAATGAGGGCATTTTCAACCTTAAAGAAGCCAAAATAATATCCACTAGACTTAACCATCCAAGCCCTGAGAAGATATGGAAGGACCTATGACACAACCCTCACTAGATAAAGATCAAACTATTCATGTGGCTGGTACAACATAAAAAGATTCTGACTTGGGAAAATCTTAGAAAGAGGGGTTTTGCTGGTCCATCAAGATGCCAGTTATGTGGTCTACAGAAAGAAACTATGGATCACCTTCTCAACCTCTACTCATTCACCTCCACCTTATGGAACTGGGTGGCCTCAATATTCAATCAAATGAACAAGAATGAAAATGAAATCACTGAAACTTTAAAGAATTGGAGAAAAGGCTTCTCAGATAATGAGACAGTCAACATAACTTGGACTCTGATTCCAAGATTTTGGATCTAGGATGTTTGGAAAGAATGAAACAACAAGATTTTCAAGGACAAATCTAGCTCAACCCAAAGCATCATGGCTTAGATTATAAAATAGCTCAAAGAAACTATTAATGCCCTTTTGAAGCAACCCACTGAGAAATCCCCTTGTCACTAGGATGATCTCATTCTACGACTGTTGGGGCTCCAGCTTCCTTTCCCTCAAGGCACAAATAAGATTTCAAGACACATATCAGAAGGAAAGCTTTTCTGGTGATCTCCCCCCCTCCCCCCATGGCTTTCTAAAATTCAATATAGATGGAGCCTCAAAAGGAAACCCTGGGGATGCCAGTTATGGAGGAGTGATAAGCAATGAAGAGGGCAATATAAAAGTCATCTTTCATAGTCATTTGGGGAATGCCACTAACAATATGGTGGAACTCATGGCCATTGAGGAATTCTTAGAAATTCTAATTGAATACAATTATAGAGGCTGATTCAAAATTAACAATTAATTTGGTCAAAAAGATAGCCACTGGCACGGAGCAAGACAAAGTTTCGAACCACTAGACTTTTGTAGGTCTATTACCAAATTCAATCTCACTTAAGAATACTAAGAACACTTAGATTTGTTCATGTGCGGAAAAATTCCAAAAAAGTAGTGGATCAACTGGCTAATGAAGGGGTGCTCTGTACAAGAGACAAAAAAATTTGGCCGTGGAAGTCAGTTCCTGTAGGGACACTACGTGAGGATTGCCTCACTCTAGCTCGCATAGAAAAGGATCATTTCCAGTGCATGAAAGAGAAGTAGCTAGTTGGAAATCATGCAAATGGATGATAAGGGTTCGACAAACAGAGGACAAAAAATTGGCACATTTGGGTCTCACAGTGGGATGAATGGCAGCGAGGGAAGAGTCGGAAGATAAACCACGACACCAAGAGTTGTGCTATAGTTGAAGCTAGTTTGCTATAGTTCAAGTGGTTTTTGGGTGCCCTCAAGACCGTAAGTGGTTTAATAGAAAGGATCTTGATGCCACTCACCATTGAACACATGGCTCTAGGAGGAGAGAGAATATTTCCTTCATCCAGCGGGTATTCCTCACTCTTCTTTCAAACCCAATATCCTTTACAACCATTGAATCTAGGATTAGTAGGTCTACGACAAAGACTTATTGTGCAAGTTGACGGGACTAGGTTATCTTCCTTGAACGTTTCTCTTCAGGGTTTGGATCGGGGAATTTCGTGTGGAACACTTGCTCAAGGGTTATCACCCTAGCGGACCTGAAATCTTTTCACCGCGGTCTCTATTTCCTCTTTGGGTCAGATTAAAGACTTATTGATTTTTCTTGTTTTCGTCCAGATTTTGATCCTCAATCGTTAGTCAGATTGAATGGTTTAGAAGGTTATTTTGCTTTGTGGGCCCTTGACTAGGAGCTCGAGTAGTTGGCTCTAGGATAGTTGTATTTTACGTAACCTATTTTTTTAGCTTCAAGTGAATAGAGTGTTCTTTTCTTGCTTCAGCAAAAAAAAATAATCTTAGTTAACTTGATCTCAATTTAATTGGTAAAAATTGTGCACCATTTGAATTAGAATTAATAATTAAAATTATCTTGTCATTTTAATGATTTAGCCCCCCTATATTCCAATAATATGGAAGTTGTCACACTAAGTGGAACCTCAACCAGCCTTGTAAATGCTGCATTGGTGTGCTTTCTCTTAACTCTTTCGTTAATTTTTACTATTTTCTCAGTAGAACTTTCCAACATAAAATTTTAAGAAGACTGAATGAATACTGAGAATGACAGGAACAATGCACAACATAATGCTAACTTCATTGCATTTTAAAAGAGGCAGTATGATAGTGAGTAGGGTTACACTATAACATCAGTGTTTTAATACTTTTGAGATACAATGTATTTCTTGAAATCATGCACATTTTGTGATATGGTGGTGGCGCTAGAGTGTCTGGCAACAAGGAGAAGCAGATCCCACAAACATCAACAACTTCTTCATGCTATGGAAAGAGATTGCTCAAAAGAAAACATTGCTTGTTTTCATAGATTTAGTTGCTAAAATCTTGTTTTTAGTTTTTCATATTGACACTTTTATTATGGTCATTAATTCTTTTGAACAGTGGAGCTTCAACGTATTTTTACTACAACATTACCTCCTTAGTTTATAGATCCAAATGAGATGCTTTATGGTTAAGAATGTGTTTCTTAATAAAAACACACAACTTTAAATCCACACGAGTTTAAATCCAGATGGATAGAATACATAACGCTCAGAGTATGTATATATCTGTAAAATTTAGTTGTCGAATTTGGGCCATCTTTATAAAATTTAGTTGTAAAATTGTTATACAAAAATGGATCCTTTTCCTACAAGCAATAATATTTCATACAGCAACAATACTTGGACAAACATCTTGGCGACTAACAACAATGTGTATACCAATGTGTATCAACAATAATAAAATGGGAATGTATTGGTGTACATGCATTCAATCAGGTTTAATTAGGTTCAATTAAACTCTACTTTTTGCATGCGATGTGCACTTAGTTAGTCTTAGTTAAATCTAGTGCTTACATGTGGTGTGCACCTGGCTTTAGTTAGTCAAATCTATTGTTTGCATGTGGTTCATGTGCACATTAACATAACATAAAGTACACTTAGTTTTAGTTAGATTTAATTATTGCATATATAACTAAGCTTAACTTAGTTGCTTTATGTGTTGATTCTCAAATCGACATTGAAAAATCGAATTCATTCTCTATTACAATTTTCTTTTTCAATTCTTAAAAGTTTTGCAACAATTATTCTCTAGATACATCTGCATATGTGCTCTAATAATTTTACATGGTAACAAAGCTATAGGGATTTGGAGAAGGTGCATGAACAATCTTTTGCAGGTTTGAGGATCAAAGAATTAGATATTGTTATGAGATTTGATTTGTGGATTAGAATATTAAATAATTGTTGCAATTATTTCTACAGCTACAAACTGAAAGAATAGAGTTCCCATGTTCAACTATTCTCATTCCATATAAATACATCCAATGGAAGTCAAAGATTTTGCTTCACCTCAGAAGCAAAGGCTTGTATCGGTTAGTTATGAATACAAAAGTTGAACCCAATTTTTCCATTGAAAAATCAAAATACTTCAAGAGGATGGAAAGGCATTTTAGTCTTTTATTATTGTCCATATCTCTAGCATTGCATTTCCATGCAGACACATGCAACTCTCTAAATGAGGTCTGGACAACGTTGGAAAATTTATTTGAAAAGCAAGATGTGATTGTTGGAAATAACACTAAGAGGGGGGGTGAATCAGTATTGTCAAATCAATATAACTTTTTCATTTCCATATTAAGATTCATATACGCTAATTCGGTTAAGACAAACTATGTGTATACGCAACTATGTGTAATGCAACAAGCGTATATCCAGTAAAATTATGATTCAGTTAGTTGATCCTTAATGAGTGGATCAGAACATTATTAACCATATGAACAGTAAACAGGAGCAGTAAAATAGAATAGATCATCACACACAAGAAGCACACATGAACACCATGATGTAAGGTGGAAACCCAATGTGGGTGAAAACCACCTGCTGCAAATCGTCTCAATCTTCTTTTTAATAAGAACTTCTTTTTACAATAGTTATGTACTAGTGCAGTCTTATACCAGTACACAGGTTGCTACTTGCAGAAAGCTACAACCTTCTCTCGTTCTCCAGCTTCACTTGGAAGGGAGCTACAACCCCCTTAGCTCTTGTACTAGTCGATTCATTTACTAGTACGTAGGTGCCTGGCTACTGAAATGCTCCAACCTTTACTCGTTTTCCAATTGCTATTGGAAGGGAGCTACCACCCCCGTAGCTCTTGTACTAGCTGATGTATTAGTACATAGGTGCCGACCTACAGAAGGCTACAACCTTCTCTTTCTTCCTCCAGGTACCATGTTTCATACATTTTCAGACTGGATACTCATGGAACACAACATCATAATCTGAAGGCCACGTTTCATCCAATTTTCATACTGGACCCATCAATATCATTGAAGGACACAATCAATCAAATACTGAATCACTGAAACTTTGTCAACAAAATGCAGTCACCAGAGCATAGAGTAGAACACTGAACTCTGCAATAATATTCAGAACCAATTGTATCATCAAAAATCATGCATCAGAGTGCATACGCTACTTGGAAGTGTCGAACTAGCGTGTATATGCAACTTCACCAAAGCGAACCAGCGTATATGTCATTAATTACTTGCTTATAACTTCGCTGCACTTCCTAACTTCAGACATACCCAGATCATTTCATATACAAGGATAATACATATGTTAGCAACCAGATCTAGTCCATCAGATCACATAAAGATAAGTCATTATGATCCTGATCTATTATAGATCTCATCCATCAACACTGAAGCTAAACACAATCAACCAAACTGAATATGCAGAATACTGACACCAATAAACAGTCATCAGAACTCATTAACAATCAGAACCACCTGTAGCTTCAAACATCATAGCTCATATGGTATATGCTACTTGGATGTATCTAACCTACGTATGTATGCGCTTCTATCATAGTCAACCAGCGTATACATCTATAAATATTCATTCATGAGTTGCAGCTATTTCAAACTGTTGAAGCCCCGAAAATCGGGTCGAAAACAAGGGGGATACCCACCCAGTCCGGACCTTGGTTGGCAGCTCCTTATCCGTTTGGTATAGCGGGTCCGACTGGGGGTGACGGGACCAGTTTC
>APFE030249320.1:0-38140 GCA_000404065.3 Pinus taeda
TTTATAAATAATAACAATATAATTTTTAATAAAGTTATAATTTTAGTATTTTCTTTTAATGTTAAGATCCTAGTTCTCAACTTATGGGAACACTTCTTGTTACTATAAATAACTCATGAAAATGTTCCAATTCACATCATCCATGTAGTGATATTGGATCATACATATAATATATTAACATATTACAACATTTACCATTAAAAATTTGTCATATCCCATGTCTTGGTCCATTCTTTGGGAAAATAGTGTGATCCTCATAGTTCTCCAAGACATTTATAACCATGTCATTTAGATGTCCATGATAGTACTTATTCAGATTACATGTTAATCTAATAAGTGATTATACTCTCCAAACAAATTGGTATTTTATTTATACCTTATTCATTATGGGTGTTATTCCTCTAGAATCTAATAATTTATTATACACTCGCATTTACTTCTCAATTGAATAATATTTTTTTTTAATATTTCAAAAAAATATATATCTTACTAATTATATTTAGTTAATTTTAACCTTATCTTATTTAAAATTTAATTATAAACCAAAAAATATAATTTTAAAAATTTAAATTTATGTAGTATGATTAATTTATTATTTATGCTAAATTTGTTGAAACAACACAAAACAATTTATATTTCATATCTAATAATTTAGGTATTTTTATTTTTTTGAAGCAATAACTTTTATTTATGGAGGGGCAAAGCTTATTAAAACACATGAGTTTATATATATAGAAGTTGAGTTTGTCTAGTGGGGAGCGATTTTCTATAGAAGGGCCATGCTACTTTATGAAGGATGTAATTCTTGTGCAAAACTGACTTCAATATTAACCCTATTAGCCACAATTATAGCCAAAACATGCCAAATTTCTTATTTGCTCATAATTTCCAAATGGAGTGATTTCCATGTATTTTTACTCTCCAAATTAATAAAGAATTTGGCTAAGCTATCGTTGTTCATACTTTTAATAAGGGTTTCATATTTTGAACCATGCAAACATTTGAGTAAATGTATCTACCATCAATGTTGTCTTCTTTGAATAAAAAGTGTTTAAAGAAACATTTTCATGCAGAGTGTTTCTAAAAATGTATGAAAGAAAAATTTGAGAATTACTACAAGATTCACTCCCGTGTTTTAGTTGGTGACATTAAGGATCATGATTGTCTAATCTGACATAATGAATCTTTCCAATCACCTGGAAAGAACGAAAATTATGCATTTTTGGATTCAAATGAATATTATAGTAGAAACAACACATAAGGATGGATCATAGATGCTTTGGATTGTTATTGTGTATGTGAGAGTGAGAGGGGAGCTCACCCATATATGCCTCTGCAATTCATGTGATGTAATGAAGATCATAACAAATGGCCCACTAGAAGCTTGCTCTAATGATTTTAAGACCCATGATTTTAAGACCCTACAACAATTTCTGATACATGAATGTACCCTAAGGACAAATTGAATCCATTTATATTTATCTTCTAATTTTTATTTGAATCTAATTATGGTCAAGAGAAACATCCATGAAGAGGAGCAAGGAAAAAAAAGAAGCAAAAGACAATCAAAATTATCTCTAAACATAAAACAATACAAAGTAAAGTGTGCATGTTATTTTTAGAAGAAAACTCTATACTAAAAAAATTTAAACACCCAAATCCAATAAAGGAAATAATATAAACTATGTCACTTCCCATATGAATTAGAAAAAGAAGTAAACAGATGAGCAATTAACTATCAAATATGTTTTCAAATCTTTAAAACCTTTAGTATTAAATAGCTTTAAAATATCTAAAATGTATTTTAATTATCAATATTAAGAGTATAGATTTTTATTAGAAATTTACATATTAGCACAATTATATAAATTAAATGGTTAGAAAATGTTAATAAACAACAAACACCAAAACATTTGTTTCATAATACATCTCACTTTTCTAAAATAAAAAAAAAATGGAATTAACTATATCATTATTATTATTACAAGTTTAACATATATTCATTTGAGAAAGCATGGAATAATTTTTTATCCATGAAGATTTATATCCATTTTATTACTGAGTTTCTTAGTCTATAAATAGGGTATGTTATAATACCATGGGAAAGACCCATGGCTTCTGTATTTGAAGCCCAAAAAAACATAACTCATTTCATATGAAACTTGCTCATAAGATATTTTGTTAATTAATCAATTTCAGTAAATCAACAAAAAAAAATACAACCAGCTTCCACATAAATCTGAGTCTTTGATTTGTGTATACTACTAAAAAAAATTATAGAATATTTAATGGTCCTACCATAAATCTAATAATAATTAATAATTAGATTAAATTTGGAATCTCTATTCTATTTTAAAAGAAACATGGTGATATAATTAAGTTTGACTTCATCTTAATTTTGAGTTACCAATCACATTTGAAAATGACTAAACATATAATTTGATAACTAAAACTTGGGATTTTCAAATTAAAAAATGCATATCAAACTTAAGAGTAAATTTGTTACTAGTGAAACCTAAACGAACACATGCTACATATATTATTGAATATTGAAACCTAAATAAAGACATGCTATATATATTATTGAATATTGAAACCTAAATAAAACATGCTATATATATTATTGAATACATAAAAATGGAAGAAATAGAGAAATGTAACTAGCTCTCTTGGATCACTTGTAATAACTTTAACACATTAATTGTTAATAATAGAAAACACTCCACGAGAAATAACTTACCCTAAACTAAATTATATAAAATTACGGAACAAAAAGATAAGATATAAATGCAAATGACAAACTTGTGATTTTCAATTAAATAAAAAATTAGTGAAGCTAAATAAAGATGGTCAATTATATTGAATGAATGTTTTAAGACAGAAATATAAGATGCTACCTACGATCATTGCATTTCTCAGGTTAACCTTGTAATATTATTTGAACTGCTGACGGTCAAAACAAGAGGAGCAGAAAAAGACTACGCCAAGATTACATAAAATACTATTTACCGAGTATTAAAGATTCCATTTAAATTCAAATTCAAGCGTCAACATTCCAAATTTGCACCGACCTCGGTAGATGTGTAATATTATTTGAACTGCTTACGGTCAAAACAAGAGGAGCAGAAAAAGACTACGCCAAGATTACATAAAATACTATTTACCGAGTATTAAGGATTCCATTTAAATTCAAATTCAAGCGTGAACATTCCAAATTTGCACCGACCTCGGTAGATGTGAAGAGAATTCTTTGAAAAAACATCTCAATCGTGTTCACTAGAATTGAATTTGCAGTAGTCTATAACGCGACTTTTTGAAAGTCTTTGCGGCGGATTTTTCCGGTCAAAATCCGGCAGCAATTCATTCGAATCCCAAGTTGATAGCTAGTTTTTGCACATCAATGCGCTCCAGGTTTTCCAGGGCGTAATCCAAATATGCAGTTAAAAAACCATTTTAACTGCTAAAAATCAAGATTTAACCTCATTTCTTCTGCCAGATTCCGTCAACGGAATCTCCAAAAAGTCGCATTATAGACAACTCCATTGAATTTCAAGAAAACCCAACTACTTTGCAGTAGAATTGAATTTGAAAAAAAGCATGTGAGGCTTTTTTGTGTCCACTTCTTTAACGGATCACAGCTTTTTTGAGATAGACGAAGGATGGAATTTTTATGTCGGTTTAGTAGATGAGTTTGTTGTGCGGTGCATAAATATATGGCTGCTTGCAGCGAATAGTTCGAAGTTCTATCTATGATCTGTATTTGCAGAAAATCTTTTATCTGTTTGCAGCACTTTTTTTTGTATATGTCACTATGCTCAAATGTTTGTGTGGCCATTGTTACTTGCAGAGAAGAAGAGCTTAGGATTTTGGTGTCCTCATGCTATCTTGACTGTTCTTTTCTGGGAAGTGCCATTTTGGTGTCTGGATTTTGTGTCTTGGTTCTCAATCAAACGCTTTGTGTTTTTGTCCCAAATCAAAGACTGTGTGCGTAAAATTTAATGGCCAAAATTTGTAGGTTGACCGAAGAGAACAGTAATGGATCTTGATCTCTCATTCGTTCCAGGGGATTCTCTGTTTGTTGCAATTGTTGAGTTATCTTTCTATTGATGATCACAATGGGTTTGGACCCTGCCATAGGATCCCCGCTACATCCACATCAACGCTATAATTTGATTGTGTTATTCATTTCGATATACCAACTATCTCTTTGTAAATCTGACTATTCCAAAAGATCCTCTCCTGTATCCAAATGATTGAGATCAATGCTATTTCTTGATTATGCTATTCTTTGTATATCTCGAATTAAATTCATTCATTTCGGCCTTGTGTTTGTCCTTTCTTATGATTTCATGCACAGGAACCGCAAAGGGGAGAATTGTTATCTTCCAATGCGCTCTTGTTGCTGCTGTTACGCAAACCCTTGTTGGGCTATTCTCTTTCGCTGCTCCAAATTCGTTTCAGTTACTCTATTTATTTCTTGTGTTTATTTAAATTTTAGATAATTTATTGTTAATGTAATTTTGTTCTTTCTATCTCGTTTTCTTTAATTATTTTAATCTCTGGAACCCGGCTCCTCTCCTTCTTGATTTTTGATAATTATTTTATGATATTTCGATTTAGATTTCATTTCTGTGTAGCGTTTCAATTTTCTTTTGGTTGCAACAAAAATCACTTGTAGGAATATAATTGGCCACATTATAAGTATCTTCAGCCAAGTCATTGTGCATGGTTCTACGTCGGGTTCAGATCCTTGGTTCAAGCCACCTTCTCTGTTGTTGAGGATGAGGTTACGGGTACACGTTTATTAACTTTTTGCATCTGTTACTTTTGAAGTTTTCGGTCGTCAAAAGGCAGAGTAATTTTATAACACCTTTGTTATATATGATATCGCTGGAATTATCCAGCTGATCATAATCGCAAACTTCTCTAGATCACAATTTGTTTGAAATTTTTCACTCGTTTCTGTGAAGTTAACCAATTTGAACGTAAACCAAAGCCCTCAAAAGATTAGTGAGGGCTCCATTTGTTTGAAAATTTTCACTCGTTTCTGTGAAGTTAATCAATTTGAACGGAAGCCAAAACACTCAAAGGATTAGTCACGGCTCCAGTGATGCCCTCCCTCCGCTTTCCAATATCATCCTTCCACATTTCTCAACATTGTATTTGCATTTCGTTCGAGTGCTCTGATGGTCAACGATTCGAATAAGCAAACGGATTTTTCGTTCTCTATTTCTCCCAAATCGAATTCTCTAATACTCGCAGACATAAACAAAAACCAAATTTAAATCTCGGACACAAGCAAAAACCAAATTTAAATTCCAATTCACTTTCCATCCAGCGTTCTCTGTTTCTCCCAAATCGAATTCTCTAATACTCGCACACATAAACAAGAACAGACACAAATAGGAAGCGTTTGATGTTTCATTTTGTGGAGTTCCTCGAGTTCTCCCAAAATAGAAGTGATCAACGGTTCATTCGGTACGTTCTTTTAAGTCACGATCTCTCGTGTTCTTTTATTTTCATTTTAAATTTTGAAATAATTGCAAGAACGGTCTCAGTTCCATTAATTGAACTAAAATTAACTGCATTGCATTTCAGTTCCAATCTCGAGATGTTCTTCCTTTTTTTTATATCGTTTTTATAATCATTAAACGCTTTTGTCCCATGAATGTTACAGTGAGCTTTTGTCCCATAAGTTTATGATATGTTTAGTATGCCATCATTAAGATGTTGTTTTACGGTATTATTATTTTTTTGTTAATTCAAAATTTATTTTAAATTTTGGTTTTGATTTATATTATTATATATTATATATATATATATATATATATTTTTTTATCTTAATTTTATTGTTTTTTCAATTGTTTTCTGGGTTGTTTCTAAGTTTTTGTTATTTTATTTTTAAACATTATTATAGCTATTTATTTTATTGAAAGTTAAATAATTTTATGATAGTTTTTACTATTTTTATTTTTAATTTAATTAACATTTATGTTTAGTTATCATTCTTGAAAGTATTTGTGCTTTTTCTATTTTCATTTTAGGTTTCATTAACATCATTTTTAGCATATATTATCTAAAAAATTATATTTATCTTTTTTTTTTGGCTCTACAGTTGCTTCAAAGTTTGCGTTATTTTGATTTAAATTTTATATTATATTTAGGGATTTCAATTTTTTATTATATTTAAGGTTGGATGAATGGTTGATATTGACCATCCATTCATTAGGTTTAATATATATTCTCAATGGGTCATTTTGTATGTGCTTTTCGGTTACCATCTCTCTCGTCATTTTTCTTTTTAGTTTTTTAAGTCTAAAAAAGTTGCAAGAGCTCTCCATCAATGCTTCAGTTAATGGATTTCAATCACGATTACTAGATGTCTTAAGGCTTCTCACTCATGATCATTAAACTCTTTCGTCCTTAAAAGCTTCAGTTAATGTATTTTTTTTAGTCAACGTCAGTGGATGCTTTTTTTTTCTTTTTTTAGAGATCAATTGTCACATTTACAATGCTTTTCAAAAATCATCATTTTGATATTTTTCTGTTTATTTTTGTTTTAATTCAAAATTTCATCTACATATTTTCAGTCACCATCATTAAATGTTTTTTTTCCTCTATTTTGAATTTAAATTTCATTAACATTGATGCTAGTCAACCACCAATCCCAAACATTATTATGTTTTCTCTATTTTGATTTTAGATTTCATTAACATCATTCTTAAAAATTATCTAAACTTTTCTATTTATGACAAAGCCTTTTGAGGATTAATTTTTTGTTGTTTCTATTTTCATTTCAAACGTTATTCTGATTTTTAACATTATTTATACTTGAATGAGTTGATGATATATACAATTAAATTTTGATGGAGTTGGATTTTGTGAAGATCTCAAATATCATATGCCAAAAGTTGTTAAATTTGTTAATTTTAGATACATATATTTATTTATAATAATGTTTATATTATATATTACTAATTTTTCACAAAACTATCTAATATTTAATCTTTTTTTAATTTGTATGGTAATCTTTTTTATTTGTTTTAAGCTTGATATATGGAGATTTGAACCTTCAATCTTATTCCTTACACAAAATTTTATAATATATTCATCCATAAAATAAGCATACTCCTGATTTATGTTGTACTTTTATTTAATATTGATGATAAATTATGAATGTGATAATTCATTTTTCTTTATAGCATAGTCTAAAAAACTCACAAACTAGTCGAAAAATAATGGAAATTCCATGATGAAACCCAGATTTTTTTTTTTTTTTAATTTGGATTAATGATGTCAAACATCAAGATTATAGGTACCCAAAAATCCTTGATGATATTGAATCTATTTCTACCCTAAAAAAAACAAATCAAATTAAACACTCCAACTACAAAATTAACTTTAAAAAACATATATATAGCCATTTACAAAATGAACTTCGAAAGACATATATATAACCGTTTACCAAGTTGGTTCAGCGGCTTGAATCATCTGGAACCGTACACCGGATATATGAATTTCCGGTTTGAATGTTGATCAACCCATCTGGAATATTCCACCGTATATACGTATTTCCGGTGTGGTTTGATCGTTGGAGGAGCCTAAAACAAACACAAGTGGCATCATCGAGTGTAAGATGCTTCTTTATTGTCAGATAATATAACAAACTTGCCTCTGACAAAAGCAGGCCCACTACTTGGCATCTACATTCAAATTGGTTTGAACGTTTGATCAACTCCAAGCCCCCACTACTTAGCATACCTTATCTGTCACACACTGGTGGCATCCGCGAATTCCAAGTTTGTACAAGTGTTGGGTTTGACACCTGCCTTTAGAAGTTTCTCGTTCAGCTTCACAAATCTTCTGTGCAAGAAGAAGGAAGAAGAAGACCAAGACCATGCTTCATCCGTAATGTCCTTCCGTATGATTCGGTCTCGGACACACCTGGGATGTGCAGTTTCGCGGAAGGAGGAACAGGAAAATACGGTAGGCGATAGCATCATGATTAATGTGCATGTGGCACAGAATGTCATGAGGGAAAGTAAACAGTAAATTGTGCTTTCGCTATACTTCTACATTATTAGTCCCTCATGCTAGCTCCCACAACGACCTGTTAATTGATTATGTTTTAGGTACCATTAATCGTATAACGTAAATGGCTGGGATTTAATAATCTTAACTGGGAATCACGCAGCACGCATGGAATACGAACTGCATGGTACAGAATGGATGGTGGGTCCATCTCCTAAAATTATTCCGTGAGAAAAAATCGAATGCTTAATATCAGGTCTGCCGCAGATATAATAATAGATATAATTTTGATTTATCTTCTATTTAATAAGTTAGGATATTTTTATTTAATATTTGAATAATAAATTATTATATGTTTACTAAATTTTTATATAATACCACGGATATTACATTTACTCTCATAAATCTAATCTTATCGGAATCCTCTCCAATACTAAGGCTGTATTTTCACAAGAGTGAAATCAAGAAAATACACTTAATTTCACACAATAGTAACTTTTATTTAAGCAAATTCATCTACTTCCATTTAAATCAGAATTATCCAATTAGTCACTTCTAGAATAAAATTTAATTCTTTTGTTTATTGATAAGTAATACTTATAATCAATAATACTTATTCTTATAAATAAATTATGAAATAAAACATAATTTATAATTTAAAATTATAAAAATTTATATCAAATATATAATTTCTTTTGTCTGCAAATTGCATCTTCATGGCACACTTAGTTCAGCCTATCTATTTGACTATTCTCTGAACAATTTGCCCCTGCACGTTACAAGATTTCAAAGATTGAGATCCTTGCATCAGTTCCATTAGTAGGTGCCATGGTTGACTTTGAATCCACTTCCTTTCCTATAAAAGTTTATTCTCAAATCATTTCCAATAAGATTTGCATTCGGAAGCTTAACATGTTCTTAATTTCTTTATACATTAATTTTCATATAGATAATTTTCTGTAAAAAATAATTATAGAGTAATCTAAAAAAGGATTTTTGAAACTAATTACACATTTTAAAATCGAATAGTGAGATTTCTCTAAAATCTTGCTAGTTTTATTGCAATCACAATTTTGATGGCTAACCCCTGACACAATCGAAGTGCCCTAGGGGTTTTTAGGGTGCAAAATCTGTATATACCCGAAAGTCCAAAAACTCCTTTTGAAATTCAATTGTGATAATTCAAATTAGATTATGTGGTTAATGAATTTTGTGAAAACGTTTTTATTAAAATAGTTATGTATATTTTTATTTTATTTAAAAAAAATCATATATTATTATTATTATTATTATTATCCAATTTTAAGGTCACACCCAAGCCACACACCAAATTGATGTATGAGGCCTCCTTGCTTCTGGGATGATGGACCTACCTCCTACCCCCTACTCAAAATATTACATTGCGAAAATTAAATTTGAGTACTAATTATCTTACAAAATGCAAAAATAAAATATTTAAAGTGATCTATTAATATCACTTGAAAACTAATAAAATTTAAAGTTATTAATTCATTCTTGTATCAAACTACTGGGTAGTCACCATACTTTTGATCCATTGAAATTCCAAGTGATAGTCACTTTTATGATCCAAGGAATCTTCAAATTTGTGAAAAACATTAAGCATTAAGGTCTATGGGCAAAGTTTCTATCAAAATTACCTCAGAATTTTCAGCTAATTTTACTAAAAAGACTTAATAGCACGTGAGTGCCACTTATCATAAGCTCCTTTCAATTAAGTAATTTATTCTTTTAGAAATTTACATATAATTGTCATTATATGTCATAATTACTCGGTTGTCTAAAACATAGAGATTATTGATTATCGAACAAAAAAGAAAAGAATCATCATTAAACAAACTATCATTAAATATTGTAATTAGTAATTGATCTCAAACTTTAACATAACTAATTGTTAAATAAAAATAAAAAACAACGTTCATTAAATAAATTGTCACTAAATACTATAATCAATATCTTTAAATTAATTTAGCTATCTTATTTAAAAACTCACTCCCAAAGTTTGATGCTCAAAAATTAAAACATAAAATAGACCAAAATTTACTAATTTCTACCCCCAATAAAAGAAAGCAATTATATATTAAAAGTTAGAGGATGGTATGAAATATTATAGTGATCCATTTCTTACCCTAGGCCAAACAGATGCTATTTTTTTCACTCGCCTTTTGATAGGCCCTTAAAGCATACTCCAATATTGTCCTAACAAATATAACAAAAATGTCTTGGAGTCCATACCATGCTATGATGATAAATAATTACTAGCATACCTTCGAAGTAGGGAAAGCAACGCCAAATAGTTACATTATAAAAATTGGAGGATTTTTTTCATGAAAAAAATGAACTTTCAAAAAGGATTTTTAGTGAGGGTAAATATGAATGCACATAAAATAGAATGATGCATAGTTCTTGAGTTACTGGTTCTTTGTTAAGCTAACCCCCAATCAATGTTTCTAATGGAGCTTTCAAAAGGTAAAAAAAATGGTGACATATAAAGAGAGGTTTCCAACGACTATTCAGGTACATGGAAAGAGATCATCATTATCTATGTGATATTTTCATGGGTAGCTATTACAATTTTATAGGAAGCTTCATAACACTCGCACTTGCACCTCCACATTGAGGGTCAATAATTGCATTATATAGCATTTTTTGATAAAAAAACAATATATACAAATAAAATAATGAATGTACTCCCGTACACTTTCTTGTCTTCAGTACTACGACACGTTTATGGTACCTTTGTTCAACACAATGGCAAGACTTCAGGGAAATATGGTTTGCAGTTGATTACAGATTTAAGACAATGAATGGGAAATGACAAATGATCTAACATATTGACATGTCACTAATTCCTAAACACTGACAGAAAGGGAAACATGTCAGTAATGCCTAAACACTGAACAAAAATTCCTTGAGAGGATGGAAGAATAGCTTCAACACTCCACCCAAATTATACATGAAAATAGGCAAAATGGCACGCACTAAATTTGTAATTGGTTATATCCCTCATGTAGAGATACCAAAAATTGCCTCTTTAAAGGATTTGTGGCTATAGAGTTCCATAAGATATGCAATCTTAAACGATAATCAGAAGTAGCTTCACAATCAAAACCAAATGATCATTGATCATTGTGTTGTAGCAGCTACAACCTCCCTCCAAAATTTTTCCTTAGCCTCGTTTTGGAGCCTCACTACCAACCTTTCATAGCATCATGTCTTGTATTCTCAAGTACACAAGCTTGAGTGATTTTCTTGCAGAATAACAGCCTATCCGTCAAAGATCGTTGCATCCCCCTCATAGGCTATTTCACCGGACTTGGTCGAGCTGCAAGCTGAGCAACTCCCTCAAGAAATTGCATAATTCTAGTGGGAAACGATCCTTCCTTCCAGAAATTGTGTAATTCTATCTAGCAGCCTGCTAGGCTCTAGAATTGCATAATTTTTCCTATCACCGTTCACTAAGAAAATTGTGTAATTCCTTCCAACAGGGCTGCTCAGCCCAGAAATTGTCCAATTTTGGGGAGCAGTCAGCTACTCTACCCAGAATTTGTGCAATCCCTTTGGGCAGCCAACCCATCCCCCCTAGAAATGCGCATTTTTTCCTCCTAGCTGAGGAGATTGTTGCATGTGTAGTTGAGTTGACTGGTTCCCCCCGGGGACCGAGAAAAATTGATTTACATGCATGTGTTGCTCCTCCCAAGGTAGCATGCAAAGGCATCCCTCAATTCAGGGATCTGTTTTTAACAGCTAGAGGCTACATGCAAAAGTCATCTTAGAAACCTCCCTCTAAGTGTCGCTTTTCCTAGATTTCTGGCATGCGCATCACAACCTTGATATTATCAAAACTCATCAACTGGACATTGCAGAGCTCATCCCTAACATCTACCTTGCAACTCTGGTGTCATACATTACACGTTCACGTTCAATAACACAGGTATGTTGCAAGTCAATCCTCAAGTTTTTCTTGGTTTTTGACTAAATTGCTTGCCATGAGTGTTGCTATGTCTCCAGGCATTCTAGGTGTTCAGCTGTCTCTTAGGAACACAAGTGTAATTGCCTTCAACAAAGCAAAGTCAAAGACACTATTAAAGGCGCTACTGGGGGTGCAATCAACCAAGCATCTATGAACTTACTTATACATGAAGACGGACCTATCCTATGTTAACCTAGCCTAGGCTAACGTATCCTCTCCTAGCCTAGCGTAGCTTAACCTAGCCTAGCCTAGCGTAAGTCGACCAAGCCTATCTTAGCTTGGACCAGCCTAGCTTAGCTTAGACTAGCCTAGCCTAACCTAGGTTAACCTAGCCTAGCCTAGCATAACCTAGCCTAACCTAACCTAACCTAGCCTAACCTAACCTAACCTAACCTAGCCTAGCCTAGCTTGGTCTAACATACCTCGGCCTAACCTAGCTTGGTCTAACATACCTTGGCCTAGCCTAACTTAGCCTAGCCTAGCCTAACTTAGAGAAACCTACCGTGGCCTACCTTAGCTTAACCTAACCTAGCCTAGACTAATCTAGCCTAGCCTAAACTAACCTAACCTAACCTAGCCTAGCCTAGGCTAGCATACCCTAGCCTAACCTAACCTAGCCTAACCTAGACTAACTTAGCCCACCTTGGGCTACTATATGTTATCCTAGCCTGGCCTAACCTAGCATAGTTGAACCTAGCCTTGGCTATCCTAACCTAGCCTAGGTGAACCTAGCCTTGGCTAGCTTAACCTAGCCTAGCCTAGGTGAACCTAGCCTTTGCTAACCTAGCCTAACCCAGCCTAGCCTAGCCTAACCTAGCCTAAGCTAACCTAACATAACCTATCCTAACGTAACGTAGCCTATCTTAATGTAGCCTAAACTAGCCTAACCGAACCTACCCTAACCTAGCCTAGCCTAACCTAACCTAACCGAACCTATCCTAACCTAACCTAACCTAGCCTAACCTAGCCTAACCTAGCCTAGCCTATCATTGCCTAAGCTTGAATTATCCTAGCCTAACCTTGCCTAGCCTAGCCTAACCTTACCTAACCTAGCCTTAGCCTTACCTTGCTTAGCCTAGCCTAAACTAGCCTATACTAACTTAGCATACCCTAGCCTAGCCTAGCCTACACTAATATAACCTACCCTAGCCTAACCTATGCCAAGCTAGCCTCGCATAGGCTAGGCTAGCCTAGCATCAGTTAGCCTAGCCTATCTTAGGGTAGCCCAGTCTTGCCTAGCCTAGGGTAGCCTAGCCTAAACTACCCTAGCCTACCCTAAAGGAGCATAACCTAGACTTACCTAACCTAGACTATCATAGCCCAACCTAGTCTATCCTAACCTAACCTAGGTTATCCTACTCTATATTAGCCTAACCTAACCTAGCCTAGCCTAACATAACCTAACCTAACCTAGCCTATCCTATCATAGCCTAGGCTCACCTAGCCTATCCTAACTTAGCCTACCTTACACTAACCAAGCATACCTAGGACAACGGACATAACAAACCTACCTAGCCTACCTAACCTAACTTATCATAACCTAACCTAACCTAACCTACCCTAGCATAGCCTATCTTACATAGCCTAACCTATCCTACCCTACCCTAACCTATCCTAACATAGCCTAGCCTAACCTAGCTTCTTCTAGCCTAGCTTAACCTTGCCTATCCTAGCCTAACGTATCCTAACTTAGCCTACCGTAGCCTTTACTAGATTATCCTGTCATGGCCTACCTTAGTTTAATCTAGCCTAGCCTAGCCTAAACTAGCCTAACCTAGCCTAGCCTATCCTAAACTAGCCTAACCTAGCGTAGCCTAACTTATAGCCTGGCCTGTCCTAAACTAGCCTAACCTAGCTTAGCCTAACCTAACCTAACCTAGCCTATCCTAAACTATGCTAAACTAGCCTAGCCTAACAAAGCCTATCCTAAACTACCCTAGGCTATCCTAGCCTAACCTAGCCTAATCTAGCATAGCCTATTCTAACCTAGACTATCCAAGCCTAGACGAACCTAGCCTACCTTGGCCTAGCTTATCGTAACCTATCCTAGCCTAACCTATCGTAGGTTAACCTAGCCTAGCCTAGGCTAACCTATCCTAGCCTAGCCTAGCCTATCTTAACCTAATCTATCCTAGCTTAACCTAACCTAGCCTAACATAGGTTAACCTAGCCTATCCTAGTTTTTCCTAGCCTAGCATAGCTTAGCCTAGCCTAGCCTAACCTAGGTTAACCTAGCCTAGCCTAGGATAACCTAGCCTAGCCTAACCTAACGTAACCTAAAATAGTCTAGCCTAGCCCAACCCAGGATAACCTATCCTAACCTATCCTAGCCTAGCTTGGCCTAACGTACCTTGTCCTAGCCTGACTTAGCCTAGCCTAGCTTAACCTATGCTAGCCTAGCCTAGCCTATCCTAGCCTTGCCTAGACTAAGCTAGCTTGGCCTACCTTAGCTTAAGCTAACCTAGCCTAACCTAGCCTGGCGTACATTAGCTTAAGATAACCTATCCTAAAGTAGCCTAACCTAACCTAACCTATTCTAGCGTAGCCTAGCGTAGCCTAATATAGCCTAGCCTAACCTAACCTAACCTAATGTGGCATAGCCTAGGCTAGCCTAATCTATCCTAGCCTAATCTAACCTTGCCTAACCTAGCCTAGCCTAGACTAACCTACCCTACATTGGGCTAGCCTATCCTAGCCCAGCATATCCTAGCCTTGCCTAGGTGAACCTAGCCTTGGCTAACCTAACCTAGGCTAGGCTAAGCTAGCCTAGCCTAACCTAGGATAACATAAGCTAACATAGCCTAGCCTAACGTAACATAACGTAGGTTATCTTAACATAGCTTTACCTCACCTAACCTAGCCTAACTGAACCTATCTTAACCTAACCTAACCTAGCCTACCGTATCCTAGCCTAGCCTCACCTAAGCCAGCCTTATCGGAGCCTAACCTTGCCTAGCCTAGCCTAGCCTTGCCTAACCTAGCCTTACCCTTGCATTGCTCAGCCTAGACTAACCTAGCCTAGTGTAGCCCAACCAAGCCGCTTCACCTAGTCTGTGTTTACATAGCGTAACTTAGGTTATACTAACTTAACATAGCCTATCATAGCCTACACTAGCATAACCTACCGTAGCCCAACCTAGCCTTAACTTGCCTTGCCTAAGGTGATATAACCTAGCCTAGCCTAGACTAACATATCATATTCTAACCTAACCTAAACAAATTAATATGAAAAAGACAATGAAGATTCCATATTAATATAAAAAGGGGGAAAACAAATTTTCCTATTTCCAACTTTAGTAAATGAACCTATATAAAAGATGTGAATAAATACTTATAAATAAAATATAATAATAATAAATATACAAAGATTATAAAACTGAAATATGAATAATATAAGATAGTGAAAATATTTCTATCTACTAAATGAAAACGAGCATGAGTAAACAACTTTCACTCACATAAACTTTTTGAAAAAGAAGAACTGTGAAATAAATTAATTAAAACATGGTATATATGATGGTCAAAAGTCTGTTTAAATTGACAGCTAACAAAAACTTATCAACTTTTACTTTTCAAAAATAAAGTTCGATTGTAATTGAAGCTAAGGAAAAAGAAAGAGCATAAACTAAACTAGAACAAAGTAGAAGCTAGGGAAAAAGAAAGAGCATATCTGATGGTGAAAGGTTGTTTAAATTGACAACTAACAAAAACTTATCAACTTTTACTTTTCAAAAATAAAGTTCTATTGTAATTGAAGCTAAGGAAAAAGAAAAAGCATAAACTAAACTAGCTCAAAGTAGCTCAAAGTAGAAGCTAGGGAAAAAGAAAGAGCATAAACCAAACTAGTGCACGACAGAGCACATCATAGCATATAGGAAAAAATAAATCACTAAACGATATAAAAACAAATATGAAACACTAAAACAGAGTTAAACATGTTAAATAAAAAAATGTTATAGAGGGAGCTATAACAATTAAAACACACCGATCTAATTTCTAAATCAATGGAAGTCCCTAATATATACAAAATATATATGAAACATTCATTTCCATGACTCAAAATATGTTGGGGCGGGAAAAAGAGAAACTAGGGCAGATAATAGTATAGAATAACACATGAAAAAGGTAAATAGCTCAATTAATATCAAAACCATATTTCAAACCCTCTAACAAAATCAAGCAGGTTATGCAAATAATGTGGACTTCGGAGATTGAAAAACACACTTAATTAGAGTTGCAGAAAAATTTTCAAAGATGAAAAAGCGATTGAACGACCATATTTTACTTGTATGTACAGAGCATCCATCGGCACATGTAGAGCCTTTGACAACTCTCATGTATTGGCCTTTAGTTTGAATGTTATGGCCGTCAGGGATTTGGATTTAAGGCAGAGTTCAAATAAAGCTGGAAAGCAAAGCGAAATGGTCAAGTTCAAATCCTGCAATGATAGAATAGTTTCATCAAGAACTCTTAAACAAATGCACAAAGAGAAAGAAAAAGGCACATAAATTAATGGAAGCCTACAATACATACATACCATCTTTTAAAATAAAAACCCCGAGGAGAACAGGAAACCTAAGCCCCAAGGAGAACAGAGGAAAGCTAACCCTAAATTTACCGTCCAGAGAAAATAATAAGAAACTCTAAAATGAATTCACACGACGAAAAAAAAAATAACATCTTTAAATTAAAAGAAACCATTATATAGGAACCATTGATATCTATGAAATTGTCAAATATTTGAGTATGAAATTGTCAAATATTATGGATAGAAATGTAAAATTGTGAAAAGAAACAACGTTCAACATTGCAAAAGTAAATGCTGAAAAAATATATCTAAGGCTTGTATCTGAAATGGGTATTCCATGATTATTGAGATGAAGCAACAAAGTCTGCAACACTTGCAGAGAGCTTCACTTCCCACATACCCACAAAGTGCAACCACAAACACAAAAATCTGCCAAAAGATAGTACAAGCGGCTCATTCGCTTCTGCAAGACATTAAAATTTAATATGAATTATTTGCTGGAATTCAAATCTATAATTCAAGCCTTTCATATATATTGGACTCTTTCAGACAAATAATTAAAAACGAAGGTAAATGGATGCAAACCAAGCCCGTTAATCGAATTTAAAAAAAGCGCTAGGAATTCATTGAAAAAGAAATTTCAGATAATGATACTAGGTCTAGTTTCTTTTACTTGTAGGTACAAAGCAGTCATCGACTTATGCAGAGCCTTTGATAACTCTCGTGTATTCGTGTTTCGTTTGAGTGCTCTGGTTGTCAAGGATTTGGATTTAATGCTGAATTCGAATAAGCAAGCGGGTTGTTCGTTTCTGCGAGACATTAAAATTTAATATCAATTATATTTGCAAGAATTCAAATCGAGCATTCTCTGTTGCTCCCAAATCCAATTCTCCTTCCATCCAACCTTCTCTGTCTCTCCCAAAGAGAAGTGATCATTAGCTAGCCTCCACAGACCTTGAAGATTATATATTCTCAACTCTTCATTCTGTATGTGCTTTTCGCAATGGTTCATTCATTTTAAATTTTAAAATACTTGCAATAACGGTCTTTCAGTTAATGGATTTCAGTCTATTTTAAATTTCAAAATAATTGCAATAACGTTCCAGAAATACTTCAGTTGGTTACTGGATTTCAGTCACAATCTCTAGATGCTTTCGTTTTATTATCACGGTTAAAATTATATCGCTTGTAGGTCAGAATTATTAAACGCTTTTGTCCCATCAATGCAGATGCTCTTGACTGCATGATCGTTTTTTTCTCAACGGTCAAGTTTATAATGCGTTTCGTATGTAATCATTAGGATGTTGTCTTACTGTATTATTTTTTTGTTAATTTAAATTTTATTTTATATTTTGATTTTAATTTTATGTTTTTTAATCTTAATTTTATTATATTTTTTAATTCTTTGGACACACTCTATTAAGGTTTCCCAGTGTTTGCTATTTTGTTTTCAAATATTATTATGGTGATTTATTTGATTGAAAGTTAAATGATTTTATGATAGTTTTATTATTTTTATTTTAAGTTTAATTAACATCTATGCTTACTTACTATTCTCCAAAGCATTTGTTTTTTTTCCATTTTTATTTCAGGTTTCATTAACATCATTTTTATCATATATTATCTAAAAATTTCCATTTATCTATCCGTTTTTGGGCACCACCCTTTGAGGCTTCAAAGTTTGTGTTATTTAGGGATTTCTAATTTTTATTATATTTAGGGTTAGATGAATGGTTGATATTGACCATCTTCTCATTAGGTCTAATATATATTCTCAAGGGTTCATTTTGTATGTGCTTTTAAGTTACCATCTCTCTCATCCTTTTTCTCTTTAGTTTTTAAATTTTAAAACAGTTGCAAGAACTATGGATCAATGATTCATTTAATAGATTTCAATCACAATCACTAGATGCCTTAATGCTTTTTATTCAGGATCATTAAACTCTTTGGTCCATAAATTCTTCAATTAATGGATTCTTTTTAGTCACCATCACTCATGCTCTTTCTTTTTGCTTTTTTTTAACAGATCAATCGTCATGTTTGTAATGCTTCTTAAATACCATCATTATGACATTGTCTTTTCTTATTTGTTTTTGTTTTGTTTTAATTCAAAATTTCATCAACATATTTTCAACCACCATCATTATATATATATATATATATATATATATTTTTCTCTACTTTGAATTTCAATTTCATTGACAATAAATGCTAGTCAACCACCACTCTCAAACATTCTTGTTCTTTCTCTATTTTGATTTTAGATTTCATTAACATCATTCTTAAAAATTATCTAAACGGTTCTATTTATCTATGGAGACAGAAACCGTTTGAGGATTAATATTTTTTGTTGCTATTTTCATTTCAAATGTTATTCCCGTTTTTAACATTATTTATACTTAAATGAGTTGAATATATATACAATTAAATTCCGATGGGGTAGGATTTTGTGAAGATTTCAAATATCTTATGTGAAAAGTTGTTGAATTTGCTAATTCTAGATACATATATTTATATATTTTAATATTTATTTATAATAATATTTATATTATATATTACTACTTTTTCACAAATTATATAATATTTAATCAGTTTTTGAATTTGTATGGTAAATTTTTTTATTTGTTTTAAGATTGATATATGGAGATTTGAACCTTCAATCTTATTCCTTACACAAAATTTTATAATATGTTCATCCACAAATAAGCACACCCCTTATTTATGTTGTAATTTTATTTAATATTGATGATAAGTTATTAATGTGATAGTTCATTTTTCTTTATAGCATAGTCTAAAAAACTCACAAATTAGTCAGAAAATAATGGGAATTTCGCCAAGATTATTAGAAAATCTGGAAGATTTTTTTTTCAATCTGGGTTTAAAATATCAAGCATCGGGAGTATGGGTGCCCCAAGGGTTCTTGATGATATTGAATCTATTTCCAACATGAAAAAGATGAATCAAACACTCAAACATTACGATATTTTGAAAAAAAGATACTGGATTTGGGTAAATAAAATGTCATCTGGGACTTGATGAATCATTTTTTGTTTTTCCATATATATATTATATATATTACAAAATTTTAAAGTTCTAAAGAATTAATTTCTAGACATTATGAGTATGCTTGAGACTTGCCAATATTAGTTTTAACAAGGATATATTTATTTATTTTAACCTCAACTTAATATGGTTGAAAACCTTTAATATGAAATATCTAGTAGATATTGTTGATTTCAAAAGTAAATTCTTCAACATGAATAACTATAAATTTGGTCTTATCCCCTATGTCAAATAGAATTAAGGGAAGAAAACATGGGTCAAGCTTTCCATCTAAAATAAAGTCCATCATGGTTAGCCCATGTGTTCACCATAATGGGAGGTCATGCAAAGAAAGGTTAGATTTAAACTAAATACTAACCATTAAACATAATCTATGGCTTTCAAATTAATTACTCTAAATAGTCAATATCTTCCAATTAACATCTTCATAGATTCCATAAAATAGAATTTGCGTCCCAATGTTTCTAAAGTGGCTCAAATAAAGGGCCAGTCAACACTTTCGAAATATTCCCACAATTTTTTATTGTTGAATGAATTGTTTTTTATTATTTTTCTAAAGATTTATATATATTCTAAAACAAGTTTTTCCCAAATTTAATTGTATGTTAATCTCAAAGTTAGATATAATAGGAGGATCAATGTAATGTAAAATTGGTATGCCATAAAGCATTAGAAAACTAATAACTTGTAGCGATGATAAGAGGTATTTACACAATGTATTTGACAATAGTAATATAATTTTTATATAGAAATTGTGTTTATTTATGTCAATATTTAGTTTTCCTATCATTGGTAGTTTAATTTTCATGAAAATTATATTACATATTTTTTTTTTAGTAAACTCTTTGGGAAAATAAATAATCAAATTTTTATTCAAAAACATATAGAGTTTTAGAGAGTAGAGTGTTCTTATGCACAAGTCCTTTTCAAAAACTATGTTCTTATTTTTATATTTAATTTTTAAATTATAAAAGTCATTCTATCATTCCAAATATGAGGCCTTCCATTAGATAGACATAAATGGGTCTTAGCATTATCAAATAACCATTTTTTATTTTAAAGGTTGTAGGCGTGAATGTGAATGTCTTCTAGTGTACCCTATAATTTTTGCCCCAAACAATTGATGCTTGAAAAATTTATAACAATAAAATTAGCCAAGGGGTTTGTTTTAATATCTTGATATATTTAACAAGAAAATCCATTAAAAACAAATTAATACAAATTAATTTATAGAAAACAATTATATTATTATATATATATATATATATATATATATATATATAATCTGCCCAATCAAATCTATATGTGAATGTAGCTTCAAGGAAAATATATTTTTAGAACTTATAGAAAGCTAACGTCTATGATATATATATAGATACACTTTTTACCAAAATTGATTTCTTCAAGTATTTATAGCCCATACAATTGTGTTTTTGAACCTACAACTCGATCTAATCAATCCAAGTCATCACATACATAAGGTTCCCACTTGGAGAAATTTAAATTTGAAAATGTGTATCCATGTTTCTAGCACTAAAATGGACAGACATTTTAGCACAAAAACACATGCATATTCCTAGCACTAAAATAGAATGCACATTTGTATCTATAAAAATGTGTGTGCATTTATACAACTAGTTACTTAACACATGGGAAATTAAATTGCATTCTGGTGGGTGGGTAGTGGGAAGGTGAGAGATAGAGGGATAGAGGGGAAAAAAGAGATAAAGAGGGAAATATATAGAGACAAGGGTTGGTAGTTAGAGAATAATGAGTTAGTGTGTGAAGGGAGACAGTGAATAATAGTTGAAAAGTGAGACAGATAAGAAAAATAGGTGTGAAAGGAGGGGGATGAAGATATTCATTACTCGCAAAGTGAAGAAGCGAGAGACCAAGTTGGAGGGGTGTTGTTTTAAATGGGGGACTATGAGAGAGAGCAAGTGAGAGAGAGAGAGAGAGAGAGAGAGAGATGAAGAGAAATTCCATGTGTAAGTAAGTGAGTGTTTGTGTGTTTGACAATGTTGGTGTCTTCTTGTAGCAATGGTTAGAAAAGATAGTTCAAAAATGGGTTTCTAGTAGTCCGACACACAAATTTGATGATCTATTGTCTAAACCCTAAGATGAGCACACTTTCCTAGTTTAATGTAGCCTATCTTATTCTAACCTCACCTAATCTAGCTTAATCTAACTTAACTATTCTAACCTGACTAACCTAGCATATGTTATTATGAGTTGACTTAGTCAAACCTAGCATGCACTTGCAGAATTTATGTTATCGTGGGATTACATAACATAGCTTACCCTAAAATATAGTAGCCTACTCTTAAAATAATATATTCTACACTATACTACATACACTTAGCTTATCCTAACCTGACTAGATTATTGTAATCTCCCCATACCTTGCTTAACTGAAGCCAGCCTATTTTTTTTAAATAATGTAAAGTAATCCACCAAAGCCTAACCTAACACTGAAATAGCCTAATATATCTTAGGCTATCTTAATATGCTTAACTTAATTGAGTGCAACCCACCCTACATAATCCTAGTCTACATTAACTTATCCTAACCTATGCTAACCTACTCTAACACACCTTGATCTAAGATACCCTTCAATATCCTAGCCTAGAAAAACCCTATCCTACCTTTCCTTAACCTAACCTTCGTTAGCTTAACATGCTCTACCCTAACTAACATAGACTATTCTAACCTAATGTAGTTCTATTAGTTAACCTTATTCGCTCATAACCTTAAGCCTAATACTCTAAATAGTAATTTTATGTCTAAATTGTCAATCCTAAGAATGCTTCATTATCCTAATCCTAAATATTCCAAAACCAGGCTTGAACCCTAAGTCCCATATGGAAATTTGACATGATATATCCTTACATAAACCAAACCATTCTCTACAAAAATTTATAATCTAACAATATATAGTTTCACTCAATTTATATTTTGATGTGAAATAGAGAATATTACATTCATTATGATATTTGAGGTAATATATATATATATATATATATATACTTCTAACCAAAATAATAAACAATAAATGAGGACTAAGAATATGACTAACTATGAATTTTTAAATATAAATTTCACATCATTATTTTATATTTCTTGGAAAATATATTTTATATATAAATATTTAAATTAAAATATAATATATGTTTTATAAAAAATTACTCTTTGCATGTAGAATAAAAATAAAATAAAATTAATCAATATAAATAATAAAATAAATATAAATGATAAATATTAATAAATACTCCAAACGTTAAAATCACTAAAATTTTAAATTCATCATAAATATACAATAAGAGAAATATAGTGTCTAAGGATTTCATTGAAGGGCTCCAAGTGTTTATGATGGTGTTGAATCCATTTATACACTCAAAAAACCAATTTCAACAACACAAATGAAAATTACATTACAATTTGTTTGGCTGCCAAAATCCATCAGAAGTTTCAAAAAAACATATAAAATATAAATATATTATAAATACAAATAAAAAAACTATTCAAATCCTTTTTTGAAAACGTTAACACTTTTTAATTATGGTAAATGAATATATACAAAACTAATCAATCTCACTTATCAATGTAAAAAAGATTAAGGAATTTTGTATTTCCAATTTCAATTTCATATATATATATATATATCAATTACCACATTAAATTTTGTTTTAAAAATAGATTACCTATTTTACAAAAATCATTCATCTTATTGTTTCAATTCTTTTCCAAAAAAAATTCATCATAATAAGTAATCCTTGATCACACAAAGCTAATAAATGGCATATATGACTAGTAAACAAATAGATTTAAAAGACTATGCAGATGAAAATCGAGAATGAAATAGAGAGAAAAATACCTTACATAATTTTAGTTTGCTAAAAAATCTTCCATTTCCAAATAAATTTAAGAAATTGTTGCGACAATTGCAAAATGGAACTTCAATAAACAAACATGCAAGATGATACAACCTTAAAAGTTTTGGATACATTTTAATTGTTGTTGGACCATCATACTCAAATCTTTTTAAAATATATTTTAAATAATATTAGGTCTACTAAAATGCCCATATGCTTCTTATGGAAATATTAAAATTGAATTTGCCTATGGACATGTGAGGGATAAACACGAATACATACAAGCACGGACAACATAATAATAAATAGTGAGGATGACCTTAGCCTGTATTCTTCTTGTTCGTTAAACTCAAATATTCTTGAGTTAGTTAAACTCAAATTCTACTAGTCGATTAAGCCATTGTTACATTATGATATATGTAATAATAGGTGATTACACCAAATGTGTTTTCCTTATGAAGTTGGTTGGAAAACACTGTTCACCCTAGCCAATGCGAGTACATCATTTTCTTCCTCTATCAAATTAGTTTTTAACACATGGCAAATCAATTTTGAACATTGCCAATAGGAATAGCGTGAGTGTGTTGTTTTCAGCAATGGTCGCCGACAAGGATGTCTGTCATTAATGGAGGGATATAGTGTGGTTTTGTTACCAACAGAACATCAAAAAAATACTATGTTACATATTATAGTAATTAATGGTTTTACGTGTTTCCGGAATATTGATTCTATATTACATCGCGTCGATCCCATAGACAACATGAAGGCCCTCTTAGCTTGGATGGCTTGTGGTTTCCTTTCCTTCATGAATGACTCCACACCCTCATCATAACATAGCTCCTACCACTATTCCCATTCGAGTTGTGGAATTTCTAGACTTTCTTCTTGTTATCGGCAAAATTCAGCAGTCGATTTTTGCTGGAATTGATGTCCATGGGAAATACTCTGCTTGTACCTACCCACAGTTATGAAAATTTGTGAGATATGATATTACAATCCCATACCCTTGTATTCTTCTTCTTTCCCTAAGTGCATTCAATACTTCTGCTTGGAAGCTTCAAATCTCAACTAGTAGTAGTGCTTTATTCTAGCTTGTTTTATCTTGTTTTGAGTGGGACCTGCAAGGTTTTCAAGAGCACATGGAGGTCATCACATGGTTGGACGATGAAATGGCTCAATATAGGGTGAGGAAAATTTATGTTAAAATATTCTGGTTAGTAAAATTTGCTATAAGTTATGTTCTGTTTGTAAAGAATATTACAATAATTTTACTAAATTCTGGAAAATTTATTTAAAGAGAAATTGATTTGCTATTTATATTTACATAGAAGTATTTGTAAGAAGATTATTGGAACCTTGGTAATATCTTTGTTCAAGGAAACATTTTTGGTTGATTTGTTTTCCACATTGCTACCTAAAAAGATAAGTTATAACAGATTATAAAGTTGAAATGTCGGGAAGATGCAATTTTAGGAATTTATGAAGTTTTTTTATCTCCTATTACCACTCTCATCGAAATTTCCAAAAATGTTGTACACACTAGATTCAGTCACATTTTTATTTGTAATTATGTGAAGTGTATGGAGCCTCACAAAAGAAGAAATTGATAGAATATTTCGATCCTTTGATAGAATCCAACTTGCTAATGGAAATATATGCGAAACACAAGGCTACACTTACTGAGCGAAAATATTTGAGATTTGTTTCATTTTATCTGTGTATTAGTTGAGTGAAATTATGAGATAATTTAGGAGTCTTTTTGCCATAGTTTCATACTTTAAATCAAATTATAAGAAGATATATGCAAATTCCTTTTACTGCACATACATTTCACTTTCATAATCACTATATCAAGAGATTTCTTATCTGAAGAGTCCTGGATCATAGAAATTAACTAAAGTATATACACAATTATATTTTGTGAGACACTACTTCATTATTATTCTTTTAAGTGTGGACGAAAATTATAACATTCTTTGAACATTTTGACTATGCTTTCCCTTCATAAAGGAATGTTTACTAGAAGTGAAAAGTGTTATTCATTGAGTCTCCCTAAATTTTTACAATAGTTTAATACATTTTGAAATTTGTCTAAGTTCACGTTGAAACCTAGTTTAATATACAGTGTAGCTTTAAGTATGTAATCGTTATTTTGGTGGAAATATATGAAATTTATTTAGGAATCAACTACAAAGTGTCAGAGTATGAATAAAAGAGGCACAATCATCAAACCAAATGCCACAAGGTGTAACCCAAAAGAATTCTTTTTTGGAAACAATCACACTATAATTGGTATGAACAAATGGAACCCAAGTTTTCAATGGAATAGTTGATGTTATAAGACAAGTTTATGTTATCCTCCAAAAATTGAAACCTACATGAACCTTGGAGACAAGACAAAAGTAGGTGAAAAACATCACTTTCTTCTTTGAATAAATCATTATTGGTTGTATGCAAAGAATACTTACTTGCAATAGAAAGAAATAAAATGGCATTTACTATGAGAAATAAGATAAAATGGAATTTACTATGAGCAATAAGATAAAATGCCATTTTCCAATGTCATAGTAATAAATAATATTAGTTTAATGATGATCCACACATAAGTGTTTTGATTAAGGAAACATTTATCACACAAAAATCATGTCATACCTGGCCTCGCCTAGACTAACCTAGCATAACATAGCCTAACCTACGTTAGCCTAATCTATCCTAGTTTAGCCTAGTGTAACCTAACCTAGCCTATCTTAGTCGAGCCTTTCTTAGTTTAACCTACTTAGGCTACCTAACCTAACCTATCCTAACCTAATCTAACCTCATCTACCTAGCTTACCTAGCCTACCTACCTTAACCTAACCAAGCCTACCTAGCCTAGTAGACTTACCTAGCATAACCTAGCCGAACCTAGCCTAGCTTAGCTTATTCTAACCTCCCCTAGCTTAACCAAGCCTAGCATAACCTAGCCTAACGTAATCTAACCTAGCCTACATGGCCTACTTCATTTACCTAGCCTACCTAAACTAGCCTACCCTACATAGCCTACCCTAGCCTACCTAACCCACCCTAGCCTACCCTAGCCTAATTTAGCCTAACATAGTTTGGCCTAGCGGAATATAGGTTATCCTAGCCTACCTAACCCACCCTACCCTACCCTACCCTAGTCTAACATAGCCTAAACTAAACTAGAATAACCCTGCTTAGCCAAACTTATCCTAGCCCAACCTAACCGAGCCTAACATACCCTAAAATAACCTAGCATAACCTAACCTTACCTAGGCTAGGCTAGCCTAGTAGTGATTAACCTAAACTGGCCTAGCCTAGCCTAAGGTAGCCTAGGGTGGCCTAGTCTTGCCTAGCCTAGGCTAGTCTAGCCTAACCTACCCTAGCCTACCTTATAGGAGCCTAGCCTAACCTAACCATATTTGATCAAATCATTAAATCATTTCTTTCTCTTGAAATTCAATCAATTCTTACACATGTCTCTTTTTAGGAGGTCTACATCCATTATGTCGCATAGGGGTTACGTCACATACAAAACTTAGTAGTATGCTGCTTCTACAAATGGTTCGTAATGTTGTATCTCTCCCTTGACCAGGGCCACCTTATCATAATTTCTACTCGTTCCATACCCCGATCCATTAATGCACGAATAACATTTTCTGTTGCATTCTGGGCAGTAAATGGTGTACCTCTCCGTGTACCTTTGAATCAACAGGCACCAGCAGAAGAGCAAGAAAGAAAGCTTAGCCTAGCCTAGCCTATCATACCCTAGGCTCGCTAGCCTATCATATTCTAGCCTAACTTAGGCTAAGGAAGTGTATCTAGCCTACCAGACCTACCAAACCTAACTAGCCTACCTATCCTAACTTATCTGAACATAACCTAACCTAACCTACCCTAGCCTAGCTTACCTTACATAGCGTAGCCTAGCCAAACCTGTCCTAACCTAGCCTAGCCTAGCCTAGCCTAGCTTCACCTAGCCTAGCTTAGCCTAGCCTAGCCTAGCCTAGCCTAACCTAGCCTAGCCTATCCTAACCTAGCCTAGCATAGCCTAGCTTCGCATAGGCTAACCTATCCTCGCCTACCTTAATTTATGCTAGCCTAGCCTAGCCTAAACTACCCTAACCTAGCCTAGCCTAACCTAGCCTATCCTATAATATCCTAAACTAGCATAGTTTAGCCAAGCCTATCCTAAACTACCCTAACCTATCCTAGCCACACCTAGCCTAATCTAACCTAGATTAACTGACTAGACTAACCTAGCCTACCTTAGGCTAGCCTATCCTAACCTATCTATCCTAACCTATCCTAGGTTAAGCTAGCCTATGCTAACCTATCCTATCCTAGCCTAGTCTATTCTAGGTTAACCTAGCCTATCCTAGCTTGGCCTAGCCTAGCTTAGCTTAGCCTACCCTCATCTAACCTAGCTTAACCTAGCCTAGCTTAACCTAGTGTAGCCTACCCTTGCCTAGCCTAACCTAACCTAGCCTAGCCTAGCCTAATATATACTAACCTAGCCTAGCCTACCTTCACTTAAGCTAACCTACCATAATATCACCTATCCTAAACTAGCCTAACATAGCCTAGCCTAATCTAACGTAACCTAGCTTAACCTAGCCTAGCCTAATCTAACCTAGCCTAAACTAACCTAACCTAACATAGCCTAGCTTAGGCTAGTCTAATCTAGCCTAGCTCAGACTAACCTATCCTACCTTAGGCTAGCATATCCTACCCTAGCCAACCCTAACCTAGCTTTGGCTAACCTAACCTAGCCTACCCTAGGTTAGCGTAGCCTTGGCTAACCTAACCTAGCCTAGCCTAACCTAACATAACCGTTCCTAACGTAACATAGCGTATCTTAACGTACCCTTTTACCTAGCCTAAACTAGCCTAACCGAACCTATCCTAACCTAACCTACCCTACTCTAGCCTACCCAAGCCTAACCAAACCTATCCTAACCTAATCTACCCTACTCTAGCCCACCCTAGCCTAACCGAACCTATCCTAACCTAACCTAGCCTAAACTAACCTAGCCTAACCTCACCTAGCCTATGCTAGCCTAGCCTAACCTTGCCTTAGTTAGCCTTATCGTAACCTAACCTTGCCTAGCCTAGCCTAACCTTGACTAACCTAGCCTTATCCTTGCCTTGCTTAACCTGGCCTAACCTAGCCTATACTAACTTAACATAGCTTAGCCTAGCCTACACTAACATAACCTACCATAATCTAACCTAGGCTAAGCTAGCCTAGAAACTCTTAGCCTAAGCTAGCCTAGCCTGACCTAGCATAACCTAGCTTAGCCTAGCCTTACCTAGCCTAGCCTATTCTAGCTTAACCTAGTCTAGCCTATCCTAGCCTAACCTAGTCTAGCCTAACCTAACCTAACATAACCTACTCTAGTTTAGGCTAACCTATCGTACACTATCTTAGACTAACCTAGTCTAGCCTAACCTAACCTAACATAACCTACTCTAGATTAACCTAACCTAACCTAGCCTAGCCTAACCTAACATAGCCTAGCCTAGCCTAACCTAGCCTAACATAGTCTAGGCACACCTAGCCTATGCTAAAATAGTGCAACTTAGGCTAAGCAAGTGTACCTAGGACACTGGAACTACCAAACCTACCTAGCCTCCCTAATCTAACTTATCCTAAAATAACCTAACCTAACCTACCCCAGGCTAGCTTATATTACATAGCCTAGCCTAGCCTAGCCTAGCTTCGCCTAGCTTAACCTTGACTATCCTAGCCTAGACTAGCCTGACTTAGCCTAGCCTAGCCTTGCCTAGATTATACTATGCCGGCCTACCTTAGTTTAAGCTAGCATAGCCTAGCCTAAACTAGCCTAGCCTTGCCTATCCTAAACTATCCTAACCTAGCCTAGCCTAACCTATAACCTGGCATATCCTAAACAAGCCTAACCTAGCCTAGACTAACCTAGCCTATCCTAAACTATCCTAAACTAGCCTAACCTAAACAAGCCTATCCTATATTACACAAGCCTATCCTAGCCTAACTCAGCCTAATCTAGCCTAGCCTAATCCAACCTAGACTATCCAAGCCTAAACTAACCTAGCTTGCCTTTGGCTAGCCTATCCTAACATATCCTAGCCTAACCTATCCTAATCTATCCTAGCCTATCTTAACCTAAGCTATCCTAGCTTAACCTAACCTATCCTAGCATAGGTTAACCTAGCCTAACCTAGCCTATCCTAGATTGGCCTAGCCTAGCTTAGCTTAGCCTAGCGTAGCCTAACCTAGGTTAACCTACCTTGTCCTAGGATAACCTAACCTAGCCTAACCTAACCTGAACTAACCTTACCTAACCTAACCTAGCCTAGGCTAACCTATCCTAACCTATCCTACCCTAGCTTGGCCTAATGTATGTTAGCCTAGCCTAACTAAGCCTAGCCTAGCCTAACCTTGCCTAGACTAACCTAGCCTGGCCTACCTTAGCTTAAGCTAACATAGCCTAACCTAGCCTATCCTAAAGTAGCCTAACCTAACTTAACCTAGCCTAGCCTAGCCTAATCTAGCCTAGCTTAGCCTAACCTAACCTAACCTAACATAGCCTAGCACAGCCTAGCCTAATCTATCCTAGCCTAACCTAACCTTGCCTAACCTAGCCCAGCCTAGACTAACCTAGCCTACCTTGGGCTATCCTATCCTAGCCTAGCCTAGGTGAATGTAGCCTTGGCTAACCTAACCTAGCCTAGCCAAACCTAATATAACCTAACCTAACATAACTTAGCCTAGCCTAACGTAACGTAACGTAGGCTATCTTAACATAGCTTTACCTAGCCTAACCTAACCTAACCAAACCTCTCCTAACCTAACCTAACCTAACCTAAGGCAGCCTTATCGGAGCCTAACCTTGCCTTGCCTAGCCTAACCTTACCAAACCTAGCCTTAGCCTTGCGTTGCTTAGCCTAGAATAACCTAGCTTAGTGTAGCCCAAGCAAGCCTCCTAACCTAGCCTATGTTTACCTAGCCTAAACTAGCCTATACTAAGTTAATGTAGCCTAGCCTAGCATGTAGTAACATAACTTACCCTAGCCTAACATAGTCTTTCCTTGACTTGCCTAAAGTGACATAACCTAGCCTAACATATCATATTCTATCCTAAACAAATCAATATGAAAAATGAAAAACAATAAACCTTCTATATTAATATAAAAAGGGGAAAACAAATTTTCCTATGTCCAACTTTAATAAATGCACCTATATAAAAAATATGAATAAATAATTACAAATAAAATATAATAATAAAAAATATACCTATTATTACTCCCTCATGCTAGCTTCCACAACGAGCTGTTAATTGATTAATAAAAATATAACCTAGATTATGTTTTAGGTACCACTAATCGTATAACGTAAATGGCTGGGATTTAATAATTTTAAGCGGGAATCACGCATCAGGCAAGCAATACGAACTGCATAGTACAAAGTGGATGGTGGCTCGATCTTCTAAAATTATTCAGTGAAAGAAAAAATCGACTGCTCACAGATATAATAATAGATAAAATTTTGATTTATCTTCTATTTAATAAGTTATGATATTTTTATTTAATATTTGTATAATACATTATTATATGTTTACTAAATTTTTATATAGTACCACGGATATTACATTTACTCTCATAAATCTAATTTTATCGGAATCCTCTCCAATACTATGGCTGTACTTTCATAAGAGTGAAATCAAGAAAATAAACTTAATTTCAATACTACGACTGTATTTTCACAAGAGTGAAATCAAGAAAATAAACTCTCCAATACTACGACTGTATTTTCACAAGAGTGAAATCAAGAAAATAAACTTAATTTCAATACTACGCTGTATTTTCACAAGACTGAAATCAAGAAAATAAACTTAATTTCACGGAATGGTAACCTTAATTTAAGCAAATTCATCTACTTCCATTTAGATCATAATTATCCAAGTAGTCACCTCTCGAATAAAATTTAATTCTTTTATTTATTGATAAATAATACTTATAATCAATAATACTTATTCTTATAAATAAATTATGAAATAAAATACAATTTATAATTTAAAACTATAAAAATTTATATGAAATATATAATTTCTTTTGTCTGCAAATTGCATATTGATGGCACACTTAGTTCAACCTGTCTATTTGATTATTCTTTGAACAATTTGCCTTTTCACTTTACAAGATTTCAAAGATTGAGATCCTTGTATCAGTTCCATTAGTAGGTGCCACGTTGAACTTTGAATCCACTTCCTTTCCTATATAAGTTTATTCTCAAATCATTTACAATAGGGTTTGCATTCGGAAGCTTAACATGTCCTTAATTTCTTTATACATTAATTTGTCTATTTGACTATTCTTTGAACAATTTGCCTTTGCACGTTACAAGATTTCAAAGATTGAGATCGTTGTATCAGTTCCATTAGTAGGTGCCACGTTGAACTTTGAATCCACTTCCTTTCCTATATAAGTTTATTCTCAAATCATTTACAATAGGGTTTGCATTCGGAAGCTTAACAAGTCCTTAATTTCTTTATACATTAATTTTCATATATATAATTTTCTGTAAAAAATAATTATAGCTTAATATAAAAAAGGGTTTTCAAAACTAATTACACATTTTAAAATCGAATTGTGAGATTTCTCTAAAATCTTGCAGAGTTTTATTGCAATCACAATGTTGATGGGTAAACCTTGCACAAATGAAATGCCCTAGGGGTTTTTAGGGTGCAAAATCCGTATATACCCCAAAAGTCAAAAAACTCCTTTTGAAATTCACTCATGATAATTCAAATTAGATTATGTGGTTAATGAATTTGGTGAAAATGTTTTTATATTAAAATAGTTAGGTATATTTTTATTTTATTTTAAAAAAATCAATATATTATATTATTATTATATTATTATTATTATTATTATTACTATCCAATTTTAAGGTCACACCCAAGCCACACACTAAATTTATGTATTAGGCCCCCTTGTTTGTGGGAAAATGGACCCACCTCCTACCCCCTAATCAAAATATTACATTGAGACAATTAAATTTGAGTAATAATTATCTTACAAAATGCAAAAATAAAATATTTAAAGTGGTCTATTAATACCACTTTAAAACTAATAAAATTTAAAGTTATTAATTCATTCTTATATAAAACTACTCGGTAGTCACCATACTTTTAGTCCATTGAAATTCCAAGTGATAGTCACTTTTATGATCCAAGGAATCTTCAAATCTGCTAAAAACACTAAGCATTAAGGTCTATGGGAAAAGTTTCTATCAAAATTACCTCAGAATTATCAACTAATTTTACTAAAAAGACTTAATAGCACGTGAGTGGCACATATCTTAAGCTGCTTTCAATTAAGTAATTTATTTTTTTTGAAGATTTACATATAATTGTCATTAAATGTCATAATTAGTTGGCTGTCTAAAACATAGAGATTATTGATTATCCAACAAAAATGAAAACAATCATCCTTAAACAAACTATCATTAAATATTGTAATTAGTAACTGATCTAAAATGTTAACATAACTAATTGTTAAATAAAAATAAAAAACAATCTTCATTAAATAAACAGTCACTAGATACTATAATCAATATCTTTAAATTAATTTAGCTATCTCATTTAAAAGCTCACTCCCAAAGGTTGATGCTCAAAAATTAAAACATAAGATAGACCAAAATTTACTAATTTCTACCCCCAATAAAAAACAATTATATATTAAAAGTTAGAATATTGTATGAAATATTATAGTGATCCATTTCTTACCCTAGGCCAAACAGATGTTATTTTTTTCACTCACCTTTTGATAGGCCCTTAAAGCATACTCCAGTATTGTCCTAGCAAATATAACAAAAATGTCTTGGAGTCCATACCATGCTATGATGATAAATAATTACTAGCATACCTTCAAAGTAGGGAAAGCAACGTTGAATAGTTACATTATAAAAATTGGAGGATTTGTTTCATGAAAAAAAAAAAGAACTTTCAAAAAGGAATTTTAGTGAGGATAAATATGAATGCACATAAAATAGAATGATGCATAGTTCTTGAGTTATTGGTTCTTTGTTAAGCTAACCCCCAATCAATGTTTCTAATGGAGCTTTCAAAAGGCAAAAAAATGGTGACATATAAAGAGAGGTTTACAACGACTTTTGAGGTACATGGAAAGAGATCATCATTATCTATGTGATATTTTCATGGGTAACTATTACAATTTTAAAGGAAGCTTAATAACACTCACACTTGCACCTCCACATGGAGGGTCAATAATTGCATTATATAGCATTTTGGGATCAATAAAACAATATATACAAATAAAATAATGAATGTACTTCCTTACACTTTCTTGTCTTCAGTACTACGACACGTTTATGGTACCTATTGTTCAACACAATGGCAAGACTTTGGGAAAAAATGGTTTGCAGTTGATTACAGATTTAAGACAATGAATGGGAAATGACAAATGATCTAAACATATTAACATGTCACTAATTCCTAAACACTAGATGTCTTAACTCTTTTCACTCACGATCATTAAACACTTTGATCCATCAAAGCTTCAGTTAATATATTCCTTTTAGTCACCATCAGTGGATGCTCTTTTTTTTCTTTTTTTTAGAGATCAATCCTCAGATTTGTAATGCCTTTCAAATACCATCATTATCAAATTTTTCTGTTTATTTTTTGTTTTTGTTTTAATTCAAAATTTCATCAACATGCTTTTAGTCACCATCATTAAATGTTTTTTCTTCCTCTATTTTGATTTTAAATTTTATTAACATTAATGCTAGTCAACCACCATTCTCAAACATTCTTATGCTTTCTCTATTTTGATTCTAGACTTCATTAACATCATTCTTAAAAATTATCTAAAAGGTTCTATTTATGACAAAAGCCTTTTCAGGATTAATTTTTTGTTGTTTGTATATGCATTTCAAATTTTGTTCTAATTTTTAACATTATTTATACAAATGAGTTGATGATATATACAATTAAATTCCGATGGAGTTGGATTTTGTGAAGATTTCAAATATCATATGCCAAAAATTGTTGAATTTGTTAATTTTAGATACATATATTTATTTATTTTTATATTTATTTATAATTATGTTTATATTATATATTACTATTTTTTCATAGAATTATATAATATTTGATCATTTTTCAATTTGTATGGTAATTTTTTTATTTGTTTTAAGCTTGATATATGGAGATTTGAACCTTCAATCTTATTCCTTACAAAAAAAAAATTATAATATATTCATCAACAAATAAGCACTCCCTGATTTATGTTGTAATTTTATTTAATATTGATGATAAGTTATTAATGTAATAGTTCATTTTTCTTTATAGCATAGTCTAAAAAACTCACAAATTAGTCTAAAAATAATGGGAGTTCCGCCAAGATTATGATAAAATCTAGAAGATTTTTTTTTTAAATATGGGTTAGAGATATCAAACATTAGGATTACGGGTATCCATAGGGTTCTTGATTATATTGAATCTATTTCAACCATGAGACAGAGTAAGTGATAGAGAGAGAGATATATATATAAAGAGAAATGTCATGTGTGAGTAAGTGATTGTTTGTGTGTTTGTCAATGTTGGTGTCTTCTTGTCGCAATGGTTAGAAAAGATAGTTCAAAAATGGGTTCCTAATAGCACAACACACAAATTTGAGGATCTATTGTCTAAACCCGAAGATGATCACACTTTCCTAGTTTAATGTAGCCTATCTTATTCTAGCCTCACCTAGTCTAGATTAATCTAACTTAACTATTCTAACCTGACTAACCTAGCCTATGTTATCGTAAGTTGACTTAGTCAAACCTAGCTTGCACTTGATAATTTATGCTATTCTAGCCTTACATAACATAGCCTACCCTAAAATATAGTAGCCTGCTCTTAAAATAATATATGCTACACTATACTACATACACTTATCTTATCATAGCCTGACTAGATTATTGCAATCTCCCCATACATTGATTGACTAAACCCAACCTATTTTTTTTAAGTAATGCATAGTAATCTACCGAAGCCTAACGTAACACTGAAATAACCTAATATAACTTAGCCTATCTTAATATCCTTAAATTAATCGAGTGTAACCCACCCTACATAACCTCAGTCTACATTAACTTATCCTACCCTAGGCTAACCTAGTATAACACACCTTGATCTAAGATACCCTTCAATATCCTAGCCTAAAAAAACCCTATCCTACTTTGCCTTAACCTAACCTTCGTCAACCTAACATGCTCTACCCTAACTAACATAAACTATTCTAACCTATCATAGTTCAATTAGTTAACTTTATTCTTTCATAACCTTAAGCCTATGACCCTAAATAGTAATTTTATGTCTAAATTGTCAATCCTAATAATGCTTCATTATCCTAATCCTAAATATTCCAAAACTAAGCTTGAACCCTAAGTCCCATACCAAAATTTCACATGATATATCTATACATAAACGAAACCATTCTCTACAAAAATTTATAATCTAACAATATATAGTTTCACTCAATTTATTTTTTGATGTGAAATGGAAAATAATAGATTCATTATGATATTTGAAGTAAAACATATATACTTCTAGTTAAAATACAAAACAATAAATGAAGAGTAAGAATATGACATTAACTATGAATTTTAAATATACATTTCACATAATTATTATAAAAAATCCAAAAAAAAATGAGGAACACAAATAATGAATCTATTAACAAATTATAATCCTTCCAAGACTTGTTGTAGATTAGTATCAAAAAATAATAACACAAATTTTCTAAGGAAGGGTTTGAAAATGAAATTCATCAAAGCTTGAAGTGTAGAAGTTGCATTGGTAAGGCCAAAAGGTATGGCCAAAAATTCATAATGACCCTCATGAGTTCTAAATGTTGTTTTCTGAATGTCTTTAGTCTTCATTCTGATTTGATGATATCCTGAACGAAGATCCAACTTGGTGAAGTAAATTGACCCATGCAATTCATCCAGTAATTCATCAATGACAGGAATGAGAAACTTATCTTTAATAGTGAGCTTGTTGAGCTCCCTATAATCCGGACACATGCACCATGATCCATCCTTCTTGTGCACCAATACTACTGGAGCAGAGAAAGAACTTTGACTAGGTTGAATTATACCAACCTCTAGCATTTCTGCAACCATACGTTCAATTTCACTCTTTTGGGCATAGGGATATCTGTACGGCCTGATGTTTGGAGGAACACTTCCTGGAATCAGATGAATAGCATGATGATGATCACAAATAGGTGGGAGACCTTTGGGAGTCTCAAATACCTTGGAATGATTGTCCAAGAATTTTTGGAGATCTGGAGAAATATATGATTTCGATGTGGAAACATCTAGCAAACATAATTGTGCAATCACCCCTTCTTGTTCCTTTTTTAGAAGCTTTCTCATACCATTAGAGCTAATTATCTTTCCCGGTTTCCTTGTAATTCCCCTTAATTCAACTTCCTTTCCTTCCACAGAAAATTTCATGAAAAGGTCTTGAAAATTAAAAGCTATTGTACCCAAGGATTGTAGCCATTCGACTCCTAGTACAACATCACCACCTCCCATTGGAATGGAAAGCATTGGGCTAGTCAATACATATTCTCCCATGGATAGCTTGATGTTATGGCACTTTCTAGAGCAATTTATTGTTCCTCCATTTGCAACCATCACTTGACACTCTGGTTCTAGATATAGGAAGAAATTCAATTCTTTTGCTACCTTACAATGAATAAAATTGTGGGTACTTCCTGAATCAATCAACACTATTACCTTTTTCTTCTTTATTTGTCCTTTTATCTTGATGGTTTGAGGAGTGGTAATTCCCACCAATGCATTACAATATATGGTCGGATTCATTTCTTCTTTATCTAGGCTTTGTTCCTAGAGTATATCATCTTCTTTTGACCTTTCTTGCTCCTTTTCTTCTTCCTCTTCATAATCTATGTAGAATAATTTCTTCTTAGCACACTTATGACCTTTAGTGTATTTGTTATCATAGGTGTAACAAAGCATTTTTTCTCTTTTTTCTTCCAATTTTTGTGGTGTCAACCTTATAGGTTGTGGAAGACTAGGGGCAACAACACATCCATCTTTATAGTTGTGAGTGGTATGCTTCCTGGTTTCCATAATTTTGCTTTCCATTTTTCTTGCTAACTTGAATGCCTTCTCTAATGAATCAGGTTCCCAAAGGCGAACATAATGTTGGATATTATCCTTTAAATACCCTATGAACACATCAATCCTATGCTCCTCTGGAATATTTTTTACCCTTATGTTCAATTTTTGGAACTCCTCAATGTGCTCCATTATTGAACCCTTTTGTTTGAGACTATCAATTGGCTAAAAAAAGTGTTGCTTTTTGTATCCTCATAATGTGCTATCAATTCTTCCGTAAAAATTGCCCAAGTGAAAAATTGTTTATGAGAGCAAAGCCATTGATACCATACAAACTGATTTGGTTCCAAATATAAAGTTGCAATATGTACCTTTTGTGTGTTTTGCACATTATTGAGATCGAAAAATTCCTCCATCTGTAATATCCATGTTGCGGGATCCTTGCCATCAAACTTCTCCTCATATCGATTTTTGGAATATTGTGGGTCTTCAATCCAACATTAGAGTCT
>APFE030249326.1:0-47590 GCA_000404065.3 Pinus taeda
TTATTATTTGGATTTGGCAATGGCTGGGAAGGTAATTGATTTGTCTTTTGTTGGAATGGAAGCAAGAGTTGGGAATTTGGATTCTGTTAAGAAGGTTGTTGTTGTGGAAATGGTAATGAAAGTTGTGGATTCTTATTTGGAGGTTGTGGAACTTGTTGGTTTTGAAAAGATGGAGGATATTGATAAAATTGAGCAAATCTTCCATAAGGGTTTTGCATACCTTGTACCCATGATTGAAATGGATTTTGAGGTTGGGACCAAGGTTGTTGCCAAGGATTCAACTTGGTGGGGGTTGAAAGTTCGTGGGGTTATTAAACCCTTGATTTTGTTGCCCCTGCCAAGGTACCCTTGAAACAAAACAGAGAGACTCAATTGAATTTGGGTCTTCTTGAAAGACAGCTTTGAGCCCAGGAATTGAAGGACAATCCTTGGTCTCATGGCTTTCTGAGCAAATCGCGCATGTTTCTACAACTTTTGCATCCAAGGGTCATTCCCTTAGAGCATGTTTCTTCCTACATTTTGGACAAAAGATGGCCAAAGCTTCAGCTTCTGCTTTCTGCTTGTTTTGTATCTTAACGGTGTCTAGTTGCTTACTAAGACTCCCTAAAATATCTGTTTTGAACTCATCAAGCATGTTGCCAATCTCAGCCCTACTCACTGATCCGGTTGTAGATTTATTTGCTCTAATGAGAGCAGGATCTTTGGGCCTTTTTCCAGTTTTAGATTTTCCCCTTGAGAGATGGACACATAGCTCTACTATATCATGAAGTGGAAGTTGAGATATATCTCCTTTCCCCATCATATTCAAAATACCTATCCATTCATCTCTAATGGATTTTAGTAGAAGGGCTTTCAAGGTTTCTTCATCTAGGTTACTCATTTTTGCTCTTTTGAGGTTATACTGAAATCTTTCAAGTAGATCCTCCAAGTTTTCATCATCTTTTTGTACCATTTTAAATACCTCGTCCTTATGATTGGTGGGCATACAATAGTCCAAGTATCTATCCAAAAATGTTTGTTTCATGTCATTCCAAGTCCTAATTGATTGAGTAACTAACCCCATGAACCATTTTAGAGCAGCTCCTTCAATGTTGAAGGAAACAACTTGAGTTTTTGAGCATCTTCCATGTAATCATAAGTTCGACACACGACTTCAAACTCAAACAAAAATGTTTCGGGGTCTTCACTTCTCAACCCATAAAAGTTTGGGAGGACAGATGGTGAGATATTTTTCATTGTTGTTCGAGATTCCTCATCCACTATAGGAAATCCAAATGAGTTGTCTCCATCCCTGTTTCCCCCGTTGTTTCCTCTACCTCCTCCATTGTTTCCTCCTCCTCTATCTCTACCTCTACCTCCTCCAAATCCATTTACTACTTCCTCTGTCATGATAGCTTCCTCAGAGATTTCAGATTCCTCTGGTTCTTCTATCAATGGTGGACGAGGAGGAATTTCTCCCTCTTCTTCTTCAGGTGATTCAACTTCTTCAATTACAATGTGTTTTCCTCTAGAAGCAAAGAAGGGGTCTTTTCCTAACTCAGATTCGGTGGATAGTGTGGGAGTGTCTCCTAATTCAACTACTACCTCTTGAACTCCAGGGATCCTAAGGCTAGGAGTATGAGTTGGAGATGTTGGAGGTGTATCTTGCCTATACCTTGGAGTAGATGGAGTTGTAAAAATTGAACTCTTGGCCCTAGCTATAAACCTTCCTCTAGAATCTCTTGCTCTATGCATATCATTTTTATTTCTTCAAGTCAGGTTAATAATTCTCTTTCTGATCTTCCAGATCACTCAAGGTGCAAGAAGAGAGCATACTCAAGGAAATATTAAATCAATAACTCTCTCTTTTCTGATCCTCCAGGTCACACTATGTGCAAGAGGAGAGCATACTTTGAGAAATCATCAATTTTTACCTTTCTTGAAATTTTCTTGTTTTTATATATATTTTTTGTAGAAACTTGGCTACCTAGTTTCACTTCCCCGGCAATGGCGCCAAAATGTTTGGTCAATTTAGTGTGTTCTAAATTGCTATGTGAATTGTCAATCCGGGAGTCGTAAACTGTTGAAGTGAAGTGCACTATCTATGCAAGATAACCATTTTCTTATTTCCTTGTCGTTTTTAGTTTGTTTTTGGATTTATCTTCTTGTTGATTTCCTAATGTGAAATGGTGTGTGTGAGATGTGGAAAATTGTATTCAATGAATAGCTTCAAAGCGATCTAAAAGTATTCAAGCTTTACAATGATGAAATCAAGATGTACCTAAATTCTAATTAACAAAACAGTGAACTATGACTATGGAACCCAATATCCTTACTGCTGTTATAAAGAAGAGAAAAGACTGAACTCAAAGCAATTGAAAGACTGAAATCAAAGTAAACTAATCATATCACATCAACTCATTTTTGACCCCTCACCATTTGACTCGCTCTCGCTATAGGAAGTAGTCATACACAAATTGAATGATTTGATATCTATGTTGCATGAAATAGAAATAAGATTAAGCTACACATTCACTCTTAAAATCCCTCATCATTTGGTAACTGAAGAATGATATGAATAGTCTAATCACTAACTTGTAGCAAAGTAAATAAATCAAAGCAGAACTAAGAAATAAGCAATGCCGGAAATAAAATCAATAAAGCAAATCAGCAGTAGGACAAGATAATCCCATCAATGTCATTAGTCATCAAAACCTATATGTACTGCCCGGGCTTCCTATCAGAACTTGAAATGCAAACACTGATCAGTTGTCAACCAAATAAAAGCATGAGAGAACTTATGAACAGGCAAATGACATCAACCATAAGCAAATTAATATATGTACAACAAGTATTTATGGTATCAAAAGCGTAAAACGTAAGGAAAACATAAAGCTATACATAAGCTACATGACCTTGGTGTACAGGGGCCCTCTGCACCCTCGGTCATTCAAAACCAATCACGAATTTGAACCAAGAATCAACGTTTTCTCATATATTGAAAAAAACAGTCATGAAATGGAGACTAAGTCTTGGCTCCAAGGCTCTTACAACAGTCAAATTTTACACAACACTAACTAGCTATATGCATACAGAGATGCATTATTTATAGCAGAGGAATACATAACAAACTAACACGGCCTGCGCAGGTGTCCAAGCACGTAAAAGACAAAATCCGGAGTTCCTTGTTCCTTGAAAATGTTCCTTGAAAATGCTCTTAAGCATGAACAAAAATTCAACATGATTTCAATACAAATCCAAAACTCATTTATCTTGTGATTTATATCCCCCTCTTTTGGGTCCTTTTGGCCTTCCTTTATGGCTTTTAAAATATTTACAAAAGACTCTTCTAGATGTAGATCTCCATGCTAATCAAAGAACAATGGGAAACTATTCTTGTATAAATCTTCACATTTACTTTTAAACCTATGTAGCTCCTTGGCCATGTCTCCATACCACAAAATGAGTGGAGGGTTGGTGCCACATGTTTTGATGTGATAGTGTTAGGTGGTGACAAATTATCCCCACTTCATGTTTAGGTGTGAGGTTGCAAGTTTTAATGTTGACCTTGAAGGATTTTGAGTCTAAACAACTAAATTTAGTAGGAATGGGGTTGTTTTTGGTCCAGTAGTCTACTTAAGGCGACTAATACACATAAATTGGAGGGAATCCACCTTCGAGGAGATGGTATTTTTGTACAATAGAACATGCTCTCTTTTCTTAGTGGAACTGATCCAAGGAAAAAATAATTGGTTGAATTTGGGTGTACATAATCCTCAGCAAGAAGAATTATCAGGTGTATTTGAGCTATAACTGATGCTTGGCTCACGCTTGAATTTTCTAAATTTGAAAAATTTGGAAGGAGCAAGCACAAGTACTATGATATACAATAATTAATCCAAATTGAGCATCATAATGCATTTTATAGTAATAAATGTCTAACACGTATGCACAGATTTTTAGGGGGGAAGGTTTAGTGATGCCATGCTAATATCAACAGGGCATGGGGCTGGCCACACGGTCTATTGATGTGGCATGACAACTCATTCATGGTATGTTTCAAAGTGGATCAAACATGCAACATGTGGATCAGATGGGGAGGTCACATGGGGAAAGGTTATTGGCTAGAGGACCATGTGTCAAACTTTCACATGGTCTGGTAGATGAGCTTTGAAAGCTCAGAACATATGCAGGAATTTCAAAAAAAAGACACGTGGAACCAACCACATGACTTCACTGTGTTAAATTTCTCGCATATCTTCGAAGCGATATCACCTCGACTATCCAATGAAAAGGGTTCCCCGTCATTAGGTCTATGTGCCTTCAACTTTCACTAAGGCCTCTATGACATCAGGGTGACGCACACTAATTTTTATATGGGATTTATGATTGTGGACAAAAGTGTCTACCCTAGGTCGGTGGCTAACATAGAAAAACAAAGAAACAAGGAACAAAATGATTTTCCTTAAAGTAAATAGATGACAAAGCGAGGCTAACGTGGAATCCTTCACACACTTCGATCCTTCTTTAGCTTGGAAGCTTAGATTCCAGCTCCGAAATCCAAAATTATAGTCTACATAATCAGATAACACAAGCCAAGAAACTATGAGATTTATATAGTATCATCTAAGTACTTTATTCAATAGATCAACATTGTATCAAAATAAGTCAAATAACAACATCATATGTAGGAAAACAATGAATTCTTTGCATTAATATAAATGGAAGGAGACTACAACCATAAGTAGCATTTGATCTTGTAGAAGAGCTCCTCCAAGTTGTTGACTTGTCCTTTCCTTGTCACAATCTACACCTCTAATCACCCTATATGCATGAGATGATGATCACTCACTACAACAACACAAGGGAATAATCACTCTACAAAATCCAACCCCCAACCACATAGAAGGCTGGGAATATATAAAGAAGTAGGGTAAGTTAGGAGTTCTTACCCAATTAAAAATCTAGGGTAAGAGATCCACCTTTGATGGAGGGAAATGATCAACGGAAAAATGGTGAAAACACCAAAATAGGGAAGGATGGGATATGAATGTTTTATCCAGGGTAAGTAGTTGAAACAACTTATGGAAACTCCTAGAAGGGGAAGCTTCTGGAATCCTGATCATTCTCCCAGATTTCTAGAACCAACGCGGGTGCAAAGTTGAGAAACCTACGGGTGACTAATGCAGTCCACAATGGAGCAACCTGTAGGTTAACACACCCCATTAGGCTTACAAGGAGCATTGGTCCTCAAATTGACTTAGATGAAGTAATTTAGGGTTGAAATTCTGGGGGATGAAGGGAACATGCTTAGGGATTTGTGCAAGATGGTGACAAGGGAGAATAGGATGTTGATTGATCCCATTAGGAGGGTCATTGGTTGGATGTGACAAAATGACCTATAGAAGAATTCCCCCTAAAGTGCAAAGTCATATATGATGATTGATGAATGAAGTGCTTTACCTTGTGACAAGTTTGGATTAAGGAAAATCGACAAGCTTCATCTGTTACAATTCATTTACAACATGACATATTTGTTTGCTGAGAAAGGCATACCCATACTCAACTCATAACCTAACCTAAAATACATGTCCACAGATGCAACTGGTGGACCCATGACTGGATGTATATCTATATGATCATGACCATCATACATTGTGATCTTTTTATAACTCCTGAAATCATAGCCTGACTGGATGAAAATAGATCCGGGGTCTTCCATCTTGTTCACATGAGCAACCAATGTACGAGTCTAACCATGTGAATCAATGAGTTGGAGTTGAACACGATAGACCCATCTTGATTACCAACCAATGATGTAAGTCATTAACAGATGCGAGAGAAACCGCTGATGATGTTAATGGATTTCAAGTTATTATAATACAGTCCGTATGGTGTGAATGAATGAGTTGACGTTGAACACCACACATAATCATCCAGTCGAAGGCCATTGATGTAAACTTGTCACCAAGAGTGAGGAAACTTGTCATTGATGTATCCAAGCACCAAGGTACCAAAGGTGTGTTTCAAAGTCAACTTCCTAGATGATGTGCTGATGTCGATAGGAAGTGACCCATCGCAAGAGGGCCTTGATATATCCCCCATCAATGACACGAAATGGGTATCATGATTGAGAAAAAATGATTAGAATGATGCTAACATGGAACTGGATTAGGAAAGGGTTACATGAAATGAAGGCCCAAGAGTATTGTAGCAGAGATCAACTAAATGAATTTTCTTAAACACATCGATGACACTGAATGGAGTTGGAAACATTGACCCAAAACCGAAATGGAGGCTCTGAAAACAGTATGATAGCCAAATACAAGCAGATTACCCAACCCAACAACCATAGAGATGAAGTGGAAGAGTGTCATGTTCAAAAGCGACTCGTTGCTATTAACAAAATGGAATCCCTTATTTTCCCAATTTCCCCAACCATACTGGTTAGTACCTCTTTATTTTTTAACAAGCTTGATGGGGATAACATATGTTTGATCTGCAAGTTCATCCTTCAGATGAATTCCTCCAAGTATATTTAATGAACCCTGAGAAGGAGTGGTTTGACCTTGTCATGTTCTACAACTCTATTGTTGTTTGATGTTTTAACGAGTCCAACAAAGGTAAAACTCGACATCTTTTTTATGTTTAGTGAGTTTTAAAAAGAGGCAAAAAGGAAAACTCGAGATATCCCTTTTCGTAGGTAGTTCCTTAGGTCCGAAAAGGAAGAAAAAAATACCCAAGAGAACCTCTTAGCCATTTTTGACTAAGGTATTCCTTTTTCGTAGTTAGTCTATCTCAGTCTAGAAAATGGTTAAGCGTATAATGATTACATGTCTATTCATTTACTTTTACGAGTTCGAAAAGACAAGTGCTCATAAATATTTTCATATTTTGGGAGTCTGGAAAGAGCTGGAAGAGGACTTCTCCTAGAGGAACGAGTTGTATAAAGGGTAGCAACTAGTTCCGGTCATGATGGAACTGTTCAAAACACAAAAAGGTCAAGAGGATAGCTAATAAGACCACTCATTGCAGTGGTTCCTCAGGAAAGGGTAACACCAAATGAAAGTGTATGGTCGACCAAGCAAATGGTGACAATGGAATGAAAAAAACAAGGCTCATATGGCATAATCAAGTTGGCAAAAACTAGAAATCACGAGAGATAAAATGGGAATGGTTTCCTTTTTACAGAAGCTTGAAACATGGGAAGCTATGCATGAAATTGGTTTCATTTTTATAGAAGCTTGAAACATGGGAAACTATGCTTGAAATTAGTTTGCATGCCCCCAACATAATGACTCAATTCGAGGTACATGCCCCCCAAACTTCATTTCATGCACCTAGGTAGACTATTGGGTCCTAACAGGTGGATGGAATGAAGGTTCATTTATGAGATCGAGTGAAAGGCTCAACTAAGGGTTGACGAGATCTAATAAAAGAATCTAATTGAAAGGGGATTTGTTTAATTCTTTAACGAGCCTAACACAATAAAAGAACTATGTTTATAGGAACCTATTTAATTTTTTAACGAGGTTGAAATAGTAAAAGAACTATCCTCATAAGATCTTGTTTCATTTTTTAATGAGCTTAACACAAGAAAAATAATTCTACTCCAAGAACCTTGTTTCATTTTTTTAAGGAGCTTGACACAATATAAGGAACTTTGCAATGAGGACCTTGTTTCATTTTTTAAGGAGCTTGACACAAGAGAAGGAACTCTGCTCTGAAAACCGTGTTTCATTTTTTTAAGGAGCTTGACATAAGAAAATAAAATCTACTCCAAGGACCTTGTTTCAATTTTTAACGAGCTTGACACAAGACAAGGAACTTTGCTCTGAAAACCTGATCATGGTCTTCAAGAGACCATGGATTCCAAGATGTTTTCATGAGATGGAAGAACAACTCTCCAAAAGGGATATATATCAAAGGATCAAATTGAAAGATAAAATTCCAATGTCCCTCATAAATGATGCACTACATCACATACTAGATCATCAGTAGACATGGGAATGGAATAGGTTCCCAGATAATTAACCTATGGCGGGAGAGATACCACTTGCATATAAGGACTATTTAGGAAGATGGTTGATTGGGAGTCAAATAAGGACCAATGAACAAAATTTCGTCAATAGCCATGATTCTTCCTTCATGTGGGAAACACATCACACGAAAGAGTGAAAAGGCAAGAGATCCTATGACATAAACATAGTCATTCCCAAGGATAAAATTAAAATCCAGAGGGCTTTGGACTACCATCGCATCGATATAAACAATTTTCCCTCCCAAATTAATGGAAACTTAGGAAGGATCCCTAACGGTTGACTGGTTCCTCTGTTAAAAGTCAACAAATTCTAGGCAATAGGCACAAGTTGTAGAGAACCTAAATATTTCCAAGTATTTGAGGACAAAATACTAACAGATGCATCTTCATTTATGATTGTGCTAGGTACGACCACATTATAAGCTTGTACTATGATCTAGAAGGGCACGTAAGGAGGAAGATGATATCCTGCCAGTCGAATCCAATCAAAGGAAGTGACCATGCTACTTGGAGGGGGTGTCATAGGAATGGGATAACTACCCCCTTGTGTTATGGGAATGGGAGGATTGTCCCCTTGTACCATGGGAATGAGAGGATTTCCCCCTAGTTCATTGGAATATGAAGAAACAAGAAGAACTTGAGCAGTATGAGACTCACTCTCTATGGGAAAGGTAATATAACTGAAGGTGGAATCGAGTCAACCATTTTCTCAATCAATGGTTGGTCGAGAATGAACTCATGGGATCATGTTGAGAGAGAGCAAGATTGATTGGATTCAGATTTTGATCAATCACTTTGTAAACTAATGGAGGATTGGGAGAAATCTTCCAGTAACCTGCTGGAAGTCGTAGTTGAGAAGCTGTAAGGTTTTACAACACTTTTGAGGTTTCATCCATATGAGGAAAAAGGTGAATAAGATGATTCCTTTCACATAAATTATAGGGAAATTTGACTTTACCCTTTTTCCCGTGGACCTTACTATCACTAGTTGAGGGTTTATCACCACCATGATCTGCAAAATTTGATTACAAAGGTTGATGTGAGATTGTAGACCACACTTATAATACCTTGGGAATACTAGGACAATCTCTAAGAAGGTCATCACCCTTAGAAAGCATGCAAGGTAATTTAACTTTATGGGGATGATTAGAAGATTTGTCCATACTAGTAGCATCTGTAGCAATGTTTTCTTGGTTGTTGCCCTTCTTATTTTTCTTCTTCTTAATCTTACTTTTATTCTTCTTCTTATCCACTTGGTTACTAACTTGTAGTCTTTCATCAGACGAAGAGGAAGAAGAGGAAGAATATCGAACATGCGAAGAAGGAAAAGGGTCAACTTTAGGTTCAACTTGAGGTTGACATTTTTCAGGTGGAGGAGAGCTCAATTGAGAAACAGTTTGGACATTCGGAACCATAGGGGTCGAAAACAACCAAAATTAAAAACTAATGGTAAATTTTGGGAGGGACAACGTTGCCATATAGGCAGCACCAATGTTTCCAAAAGAAGGAAAAGGATTAGGATTACTGTCAGAGTCATTTGCTTGATGGGTAGACTCTGGAACTGTTTCCATTAGTCTCAACCTAAGATCCACTAAGGAGTTGTTTCCACAGGAAGAATGTTCTTTCACGATTAATTAATTTATTTTAGAAATCAAAGACACAAACAAAAACAAGGAGGGTAACTAGGAAAAGTGGTTTACCAAGCAACCATGAATTGCAATATACACCTTGGCGAACCAAGGACTTAATGTACGATAACCAATCTCCCTGAATTTTTTGTTCAGTGTATCACGATATATAAGGCGGTTGACTTGGTTACCTATGGATGGATAGAAACCTATAGGGGAGTCCCAAAATATACTTGACATTACATGGGAGTGCAGTTCGTAGTAGTGATGTCTAATGCATAACTGTTCGATGAGAGAATTCGCATATACTTATCATGCATAGAGCACCATCCGATATATCCAAAGGTACATGGAGAATGATCTTATACACTTATGTACGTGGAACGATATTTCACCCCTGGGATACAACGTTGGCAAACATCGATACCTCCTATGTTTAACAATGTTGGAACAAGTCTCTAGCCTAGAATTCTATGTGTGTCGTTAAGTTTCAAATGCTCCTCAGGTTAATTGAGATGAATTTTAAAGTTGATCTTGAATTATGTTTCAATTTCAAGGCTAAAAAACCAATGTCACCTGAACACACCTATGATGCAACTAATATGACAAAAATTAACTCTCTTCAATTTTGGTGAAAGCTATCTAGTGTAGGGAAGAGGTGCAAACAATGACGCAACAATCAAATATACAAACAAAAAGAGCTTCCTAACTAGATCTTTCAATATCATTATTCCAATTCATTTCAAAGGATTAAAATATGCCAAACCATGCAATGTAATCTATGCACGATTCCTCTGAAATCTATGCAAATGTAATGTATGCACAATTTCCTTTCTAGTTGTGAAAATGAGAATTCTAACTATCCAAATGTGATCTATGCAATATAACTATTTGAAAAAACACAAGAGGATTCCAATGAAATCAACTGTAATCTTAGATTTCATGAACAGAGGACTCAAACTGAAATTGGGTGAAAATTCCAAAAATCAAAAGAGATGTCACTCAAAGGTGATTAACATTAGGGGAATTTTGAGGTCTAAAATGGGACTCCAAAGGAAATTATAAAATAATAGTGGAAATAATAAAATAAAATTAGATTACATCATCAAATTTTAGAGGGAAAAAAGGAAAAACTATTTTTTCAACTCGTAATTTCAACTTATCTCCCTATTGGTTTACTCAAATTTTGAGAGGTAACACTCATTGGATGAAAAATTTGATTCTTCATCCAAGGAGTACCCATGTTGCATACTTTCCATGGACCCTTCTACAAGAAAAATGAGAAATACATGAAAAATGTGATTGCAACCACATTTTTTTCATGTATTTCTCAGTTTTCGTGTAGTAGCGTCCATTGAAAGTATGCAACATGGGTACTCCTTGGATGAGGAATTAAATTTTGCATCCAACGAGTACTTTTGCTCAAAATTTGAGTAAAACCTTAGGGAGATAAGTTGAAAATACGAGTTGAAAAAGTAGTTTTATTTTTTATTTTTTATTTTTTGATCTTTTTACTTTTTTACTCCAAAAGCGGTGAATCATTCCCCATGGTTGAAATCATCATCTTGAATCCTATTGGTTCTTATAAATTTTATTTTGGTTGTACATTTTTCTTAGGAGGCCCTTTTTCAACCTCAAAATTCCACCAATGCACTCATACACAATTCAGCCCCCCTCGGTCGATTGATGTGTATTTTTTTTTTGCAATAATGAAAGAAAAAACATGCAATTTCACACACAAAACCCTAGATGTAAATGCATTTTTTTCTTTCTTTTCACCACACTTAATTTTCTAAATGAATAAAACTAATCTGTAAATATTTAATCACTGCTTCAAATTGACTTTTCAAAATGAGGACTAGAACAACAATTCATCCAAGCGATCAACAATAAAAAGAAACCAGTTTGCAAGCAACCAAATGATAAGAACAAAGAAAAATCAAAACCAATTCTTTCCATGGAAATAAAACACACATGAAAACCAAATGGAGGCTTTAGAGAGACCATAAGACACTCAAGACTCAAGGAAGTTCAGCGAGAAGTAGTCTGACCAAAAAGAGGCTCAAGAACCAAGGAAAAAATTGTGCAAAAATAGGGGCCAACATTGGTGCAAAAGAGGTACCAGTCTATTGCAACGCTGGTATAGAGTGGGCCTATGTAAGGTGAAATGCTCTGTCAGAGGCATTGGGGGAGTGTTGGGCCTGAGAAAGAGGATTCCAGAACAAAAAATTGCAGAAAAGGATCAACAAAATCACTTCCTAGGTCTATTCTTGGTTGCATGATACAGCAAAGATCTGTGAAGAAAGTGATCAAACAAAATGTACAAGGAAATCACCAAGGGAATACTCCGTTCCCCAATATGGTCACCAATTTTGTATACAAGATTTACGATTACAGACAAAATCATCTCCTCTAAGTGGGTGGGTAACCTAGAACAACAAAGAGACAAGGAACACAATGATTTTCCTTAAAATAAATAAATGACAGAGTGAGGCCTACTTGGAATCCTTCACACACTTTTCTCCTTCTTTAGCTTGGAAGCTCCAATTCCATCTCTGAATGTCGAAATTAGAACCTGCACAGTCAGATAACACAAGCCAAGAAACTACGAATCTATGTAATATCATCTAAGTACTTCATTCAATAGATCAACATGGTATTTAAATAAGTGAAATAACAACATCACATATAGGAAAACAATGAATTATTTGCATTAATATAAATGGAAGGACATTACAACCATAAGTAGTAGTTGATCTTGTAGAAGAGCTCCTCTAATATGTTGAATTATACTTTCCTTGTCACAATATGCATCTTGAATCACCCTAAATGCACGCGATGATGACCACTCACTACAACAACACAAGGGAAAAATCGCTCTCCAAAATCAAACCCCCAACCACATAGAAGGTTGGGAATATATAGAAAAGTAGGGTAAGTTAGGAGTTCTTATGCAATTACCAATATAGGGTAAGAGATCGACATTTTATGGAGGGATAGGATCAAGGGATAAGTGGTGAAAACTCATAAGGATTCGAATGTTTTATCCAAGATAAGTAGTTGAAACAACTTCTAAAAGCTCCTAGAAGGGGAAGCTTCCAGAATCCTGATCATTCTCCCATATTTCTAGAACCAACACAGGTGAAAAGGGGAGGAACTTACTAGTGACCAACGTAGGCCACAATGGAGAAACCTGTAGGTGAACGCACCCCAGTAGGCTTACAGGGAGCATTGGTCTTCAAACTGGCTCAGATGAAGCAGTTTAGGGATGAAATTCTGGGGGATGAAGGGAACATGCTTAGAGCTTTGTGTAAGATGGTGACAATGGGAAATAGGTTGATCCCATTAGGAGGCTCCCTGATTAGATGTGACAAAATGGCCTATAACATAATGCCCCTTAAATCGCAAAGTTAGAGATGATGATTGATGACTGAAGTGATTTACCTTGTGACCAGACAAGATCAAGGAAAACCAGTGAGCTTCATCTGTTACAATACATTTACAACATGAAATATTTGTTTGCTGAGGGAGGCATACCCATAGTCAGCTCATAAGCTAACATAACATGTATAATGATCAAAGATGCATCCACATATGCAACTGGTGGACCTATGACTAGATGAATTTCTATATGATCACGACCATCATACATTGTGATATTTGTATAACTCTTGAAATTACAGCTCGGATGGATGAAAATAGATCTGGGATCTTCCATCTCGTTCACACGACCAACCAATATACGAGTATAACCATGTGAATCAATGAGCTGGAGTCAAACACGGTAGAAAAAATCTGATTACCAGCCAATGATGCAAGCTATTAATGGACACGAGAGAAACCATAGATGATGGTAATGGCTCTCAAGGTACTATAGTACATTTTATATGGTGTGAATGAATGAGTTGATGTCGAACACCACACAAAATCTTCCAGTCAAATTCCATTGATGTAAACATGTCATTGAGAGCGAGGAAACTTTCCATTGATGTATCCAAGCACCAAGGTACCAAAGGTGTGTTCTAAGTCAACTTCTTGGATGATGTGCTGATGTGGACAGGAAGCGACTTGTCACAGGAGGGCCTTGATGTATCCCCCATCATTGACACGAAATGGGTATCATGATTGAGAAAAAATGATTAGAATGATGTTGACATGGAATTGGATCAGGAAAGGCAGACATGAAATGAAGGCTCAAGAGTATTGTAGTAGAGACCAACTGAATGACTTCTCTTGAACACACCGATGAGACTAAATGGAGTTGGTAGTATTGACTGAAAACTAAAATGGAGGCTTTGAAAATGGTATGATAACCAAAAGACAAGAAGATTATCCAACCCAACAACCATGAAGATGAAGTGGAAGAGTGTCATGTTCAAGAGCGACTCATTGCCATTAGCAAAATGGAGTCCCTTGTTTTCCCAATTTCCCCAACCATACTGGTCAATACATCCTTATTTTTTAACAAGCTTGAGGAGGATAACATATGCTTGATATGTAAGTTCATCCTTTGGATGAATCCCCTCGAGTATATTTAACAAAACCCGAGAAAGAGTGGTTCGGCCTTGTCATGTTTGACAAGTCCGTCGTTGTTTGATGTTTTAATGAGTCCAGCGAAGGTAAAACTTGACATCTTTTTCATGTTTAGAGAGTTTGAAAAAGAGGCAAAAAAGAAAAATCCAGATATCCCTTTTGGTAGGTAGTATCTTAGGTCCAAAAAGGTAGACAAAAATACCCAAGAGAACCTCTTAGCCATGTTCCACTAAGGTATTCCTTTTTCGTAGTTAGTCTATCTTAGTCTGGAAAAGTGTTAAACTTATACTAAGTAGACATCTTTTCATTTACTTTTATGAGTTCGAAAAGACAAGTGCTCGGAAATATTTTCATATTCTGGGAGTCTGAAAAGAGCTAAAAGAGGAATCCTCCAGGAGGAATGAGTGGTATAAAGGGTAGCAACTATTTTTGGTCTTGATGGGACTGCTCAAAACATCTAAAGGTCAAGAGGCTAGCTAATATGACCACTGGTTGCAACAGTTCCTTAGGAAAGGGTAAAACGAAGTGAAAGTGTATGATTGACCAAGCATATGGTGATGATAGAATTAAAAAACCAAGGCTCATATGGTAGAATCAAGCTGATAAAAAATGGCAATCACGAGAGATAAAATGGGAATGGTTTCATTTTTACAGAAGCTTGAAACATGGGAAGCTATGCTTGAAATTAGTTTTCATACCCACAAAATAATGACTCAATTCGAGGTACATGCCCCCCAAACTTCATTTCATGCACCTAAGTAGACTACTAGGTACTAGCAGGTGGATGGAATAAAGGTTCATTTACGAGATCATGTGAAAGACTTGACTGGGAATTTATGAGATCTAATCAAAGCCTCTAATTGAAAGGGGATTGTTTTCATTTTTTAAAAAGCTTATCACAGGAAAATAACTATGTTCATAGGAATCTATTGCATTTTTTAACAAGGTTGACAAAGTAAAAGAAATATCCTCATAAGAGCTTGTTTAATTTTTTAACAAGTTTGACACAAGAAAACGAACTCTGCTTCAGGAATCTTGTTTCATTTTTTTAAGGAGATTGACACAAGAAAGGGAACTCTTCCCCAAGGACATAGTTTCATTGTTTTACGAGCTTGACACAAGATAAGGAACTCTACTCTGAAAACTTGATCATTGCCTCCAAGAGATCATGGCTTCCAAGAGGTTTTCATTAGATGGAAGAAAAATGCTATGGAAGGGATATATATCGAAGGATCCAATGGAAAGATCAGATTCCAATGTCCCCAGCAAATGATTCACTACATCACCTACTAGATCATCAGTAGACATGGGTATGGAACAGGTTCCCACATAATTAACCTGTGGCAGGAGAGATACCACTTGCATATAAGGACCATGTAGGGAAGATGGTTGATTGGGAGTCAAATAAGGACGAATGAATGAAAGTTGGTTAATATTCACGATTATTCCTTCATGTGGGAAACACATCACATGAAAGAGTGAAGAGACAAGAGCTACCATGACATAAACATAGTCATGCCCAAGGAGTAAATTAAAATCCAAAGGGCCTTAGACTATCATCACATTGATATAAACAATTTTTTCTTGGAAACTAATAGGCAACTTAGGAAGGATCCATAACGGTTGACTGGTTCCTCTATTAAAAGCCAACAGATTATGGGTAATAGACACAAGCTATAGAGAACCTAAATCTTGCCAAGTAGTTGAGGAAATAATACTAACAGATGCGCCTTCATCTATGATTGTGCTATGTACGACCACATTATAAGCTTGTACTATGATCTGGAAGGGCACGTAAGGAGGAAGACGATATCCTACCAGTCAAATCCAATCAAAGGAAGTGACCATGCTACTTGGAGAGGTTGTCATAGAAATGGGAGAAATACCCCCTTGTGTTATGGGAACAGGAGGATTGTCCCCTTGTACCGTGGGAATGGGAGGATTTCTCCCCAGTTCATTGGAATATGAAGAAACAAGAAGAACCTGAGTGGTATGAGACACTCTTTGTGGGAAAGGAATGATCAACTCAAGGTGTAATCAAGTTAACCATTTTCTCAATGGGATTCACATTCAGAGAGAGTGAGATTGATTGGATTCAAATTCTGATCAATCACTTCATCAAATAATGGTGGATTGGGAGAAATCTTCTGGTAACAAGTTGGAAGTCATGACTGATAAGTTGTAAGGTTTTCCAACACTTTTGAGGCTTAATCCATATGAGAAAAAATGTGAATAGGATGATTCCTTTGACATAGCCTACATGGAAATTTGACTTTACCCTTTTTCCCATGGACCTTACTATCACTAGTTGAGGTTTTATCACCAACATGATTTGCAAAAGCTGATGACAAAGGATGATGTGAGCTTGTAGACCACATTTATAATACCTTTGGAATACCAGGACAATCTCTAAGAAGGTGATCACCCTTACAAAGCATGCAAGGGAATTTAACTTCACATGGATGAGTGGAATATTTTTCCATATTAGTTGCGTTCGTAGTAATGGTTGCTTGGTTCTGCCCCTGCTTATTTTTCTTCTTCTTAATCTTCCCTTTCTTCTTCTTCTTATCAACTTGGTTACTAGCTTGCAAAATTTCATGAGATGGAGAGGAAGAAGAGGAACAAGATCAAACATGCGAAGAAGGCAAAGGGTCAACTTTAGGATCAACTTGAGGTTGATATTGTTTGGGTGGAGGAGAACTCGATTGAGAAGCAGTTTGGACATTTAGAACCATAGGGATTGCAAACAACCAAACTAGAAAATCAATGGTAGATTTGGGGAGGGACAACATTTCCATATAGGGAGCATCACTGTTTCCAAAATAAGGAAAAGGATTAGGATTCGCATCAGAGTCATTTCCTTGATGGGTAGACTCCAAAACTGTTGCCATTAGTCTCAATCTAATATCCACTAAGGAGTTGTTTCCACAGGAAGGATGTTGTTATGTGGTAAATCGATTGATTTTAGAAATTAAAGACAGAAAAAGGAGGGGTAACTAGGAAAAGGGGTCTACCAAGCAACCATGAACTGCAATATACACCTTGGCGAACCAAGGACTTAATGTACTATAGCTAATCTCCCTGAATACTGTGTTCGGTGTATCATGGTATAAAAGGCGACCAACTCGATTACCTATGGATGGATAGAAACGTATAGGGGAGTCCCAAAATATACTTAATGGTATGTGGGAGTGCAGTCCATAGTAGTGTTGTCTAATGCATAATCATTCGATGAGAGAATTCCCATATACTTCATGTTAGTCCCCTAAATTTTCCCCATTCTTGTCTTTTTTCCCTTTATAAACCACAACTATTTACCTATGTTTACCCTTTTCACATACCCTCATCCTGCACTAGTCCCATGGTGATATATTTCACATGTACTTTATTTTTCATATTTTATTTCAATTTAGAATTTAATTAATTATTTAATTCATATTTCTTACTTTTAATGCAATTTTGCAACTTATCCTTATCTCCGATAAATATGATAAATACTTGGTAAATAAATCCACTTAACGTGACTGCTGATTTAAGTGCAGGATCGAATATTGCACTATTGCCAGCATAGTGAATCCACACAACAGATCCGGACTTCCCTAACCACCGCCACGTTTTGTGTATCATTGGCCACGAAGACCACATCAACCAAAGGTAGCCAAAGACAAGAATGAAGTTGCAGATTGCTTGAACAGAAGTTGAAGATTTGGCCCACTGCTAGTGAGTTCAATTGTGTATATTTAAAAGCTGAGAGGCTAAAATCTACATTTTGCTATGTAAATGGTTGACCGAATGGCCTGTACTAAGTTTAGCAGTTACGACCTTGGGCCAATGGTCTATAAATCACAGAATGTAAATAGAATTAGGGGATTAGCAGATAGAGGAGATAATAACATTGTGTTCCAAGCGTATTGTATATTTTTGTTATCGCCCAAATCTGGGCTGGACTCTGCATTCCATGATGCACTTTGCCTTTGCAAATTAATAGAAAGAAGGAGCTTCGCCTCATGCTTTTCAAATCTTATCTATTCTTTTAAGCCAATGAGTCTGATCTAAATTATTGAGTAGCGTCATTTCTTAGACGAGAAATGAGCTGGTTGGCTAGGGCCCAGCCAACCCAACTCGTTTATCCTATTTTCAGTTTCGTATTTATTTGTGTTCTTATTGTTAAAGTGTGATTTAATTGAACTCTATTTCCATGCACATATATTCTTGCCAAAGTGTGAGCAGATCCATCGTGTGAATTATTTAGATTTACTTTCCTGCAATTTTCTTTCATGCAATTTATTTCAGTTGATTTTCCCCACCTGGTCCAAGAAGGAGAAATGAACCTGCACCAGTGCACGTTGGTGTGATTAATCATTTCTTGCAATTTCCTTTCATGCAATTTATTTCAGTTGGTTTTCCTCGCCTGGTCCAAGTAGGAGAAATGAACCTACACCAGTGCATGTTGGCGTGATTAATCCTTTCCTGCAATTTCCTTTCATGCAATTTATTTTAGTTGGTTTTCCTTGCCTGATCCAAGCAGGAGAAATGAACCTGCACCAATGCATGTTGGTGTGTTGCAGCAAGTATTTCTAGTCCCTTTCATGGAACGTTTTTTATTGTTCTCCTAAGTAATATATGTATATATATATATATATTATATTATATATATATATATTATATATATAATATATATATATATATATATATATTTATATATAATATATATCATATATATATATTATATATATATATATATGCAGATGGCAGGTTGATTCTTTAGTGGTTGTTTCCAGTTATGGTTATTTAATTTTATTTTACATACAGTTAATATTGGAAACATCTACATGTGAAAATTATTTCTGTAATTAAGTTTCATTTGCAATAGTTAACACTTATTTTGAGAACCGATAACGAAGTGCAAGGAACTCTGCTCAGGTGCAAGAACTGGTTTCTTGTCATAGTATCTGAGTGCTCAGAACCCTTGAGGTTCAAGCCCTTGCATGAATTCAAGAATATTTGGTAAGACACAACTTATCCCTCTCGCATAAATCTTTGTGCTTTCATTAGTGCAAGCAGATTGTGATAAGTGTAGGACTTACTAGTGCAAGAAGGAAATCTTTAAGAAAGCAGGTTTAAGGGCCCACTTTATGAGACTCCTAAAGTGTTTCTACTAAAGAGAAATATGAGCATATTCTCAGTGATTAAACATTGATCAGTTGGAGTGATTGTCTTCTTATTTTGATTCCTTTGCAAATGCAATTTTTCTTGTCCTAGTGTTAGATTACTTTGATGATTCAATTTCCTTTTACTCTTTCCAATTTGATTATGGAAGTTTCCATTTAAGAAGGTAGGAATTTACATCAGAAAGGTTCATACTATCTCTGGCATTGCCTGTGCTTTGTCTCTAAGTTTATGGATCCTCCGGGTTGACAATTAAGTGTTGAGGATTTGCTTAAGTGCAATTTCTACACCCAACACTTATCATGCGTGTAGTGCCATCCGATATACCCGAAGGTACATGGAGAACGATCCTATACACTTACATATGTGGAATGAGATTTCACCCCTGGGATACAACACTGGAAAACAATGACAACTCCTATGTTTAACGACACCAGAACACATCTCGAGCATAGACCTTTATGTGTGTCATTGATTTTCAAATGCTCCTTAGGTTAATTGAGATGAATTTTGAATTTGATCTGGAATTATGTTTCAGTTTCAAGGCTCAAAGATTAATGTCACCTGAAGACACCTATGATGCAACTACTATGACAAAAATAAATCTTTTCAATTTGGATGAAAGCTATCTAGTGTAGGGAAGAGGTGCAAACTGTGATGCAACAATCAAATATGTAGCCAACAAGAGCTCCCTAACTATATATTTCAATTTCACTATTCCAATTCAATTCAAAGGATTAAAATATTCCAAACCATGCAATGTAACATATGTACAATTCCCCTGAAAACTATGCAAATGTAATGTATGCACAATTTCCTTTCCAACTGTGAAAATGAGAGTTCTAACATAATCTCAGATTTCATGAACAAAGGAATCAAACTGAAATTGGGTGAAAATTCCAAAAATCAAAAGACATGTCACTCAAAGGTGATTAGCACTCATACACAATTCAAGCCGCTCGACGATTAAGGGGAAATTTATTTTTGCAAAAATGAAAGAAAAAACATGCAGTTTCACACTAAATAATTTGAATTTCACACACAAAACCCTAAATGCAAATGCAAATATTTTTTCTTTTCACCACACTTAATTTTCAAAATGAAGAAAACTAAGATGCAAATATTTACTCACTAATTCAAATGCACTTTTTAGAATGAGGACTAAAACAACAATTCATCCAAGTGATCAACAATAAAACGAAATCAGTTTGCAAGCTACCAAATGATAAGAATAAATAAAAATAAAAACCAATTATTACCAAGGAAATAAAATGCACATGCAAACCAAATGAAGGCTTTAGAGAGACCACAAGACTCTCAAGACTTAGGGAAGTTCAAATGGAAGTAGGCTGACCAAAGAGGGGCTCAAGAACCAAGGAAAAATATGTGCAAAAACAGGGGCCAACGCTGGTGCAAAAGAGGCACCAATATGTTGCAATGCTGGTACAAAGTGGGCCTGGATGAGGTGCAATGCTTTGCTAGAGGCAATGGGGGAGCATTGGGCCTAGGGAAGAGTATTATGGCACAAAAATTTCAAAGTATTCTCAACGAAATCACTTCCTCGGTTTGTTCTTGGTTAGATGATACAAAAAAGGTCTATCAAGGAGGTAATCAAACACAATGGACAAGGAAACCACCAAGGGAATACTTAGTTCCCTAGTATGGTTGCCAATTTGTTATACAAGATTTACGATTGTGGACAAAAGTATCTACCCTAGGTTGGTGGCTAATCTAGAACGACAAAGAGATAAGGAACACAATGTTTTTCCTTAAAGAAATAGATGATGGAGTGAGGCCTAATTGAAACCCTCACACACTTTGCTTCTTCTTTAGCTTGGAAGCTCCAATTCCATCTCTGAATGCCAAAATTAGAACTTGCACAATCAGATAACACAAGCCAAGAAAATACGATATCTATGTAGTATCATCTAAGTACTTCATTCAATAGATCATGATATGGAAATAAGTGAAATAACAACATCACATACATGAAAACAATGAATTCTTTGCATTAATATAAATGGAAGGAGATTACAACCATAAGTAGCATTTGATCTTATAGAAGAGCTCCTCCAAGTTGTTGACTAGTCCTTTCCTTACACAATATGCAACTCCAATAACCCTAAATGCATGAGGTAATTACCACTCACTACAACATCACAAGGGCTGAATCACTCCCCAAAATCCAACCCAAACCACATAGAAGGCTGGGAATATATAGAGAAGTAGGGTAAGTTAGCAGTTCTTATCCAATTACTAATCTAGGGTGAGAGATCCACCTTTAATGGAGGTAGAGGATCAAGGGATAAGTGGTGAAAACTCCAAATTAGGGAAGGATAGGATTTGAATGTTTTATCCAAGGTAAGTAGTTGAAACAACTTCTGTAAACTCCTAGACGGCGAAGCTTCTAGAATCTCTATGATTCTCCTAGATTTATAGAACCAACGTATGTGAAAAGGGGAGCAACTTGCTGGTTACCAACACAGGCCACAATGGAGCATCCTATAGGTGAACGCACTCCAGTAGGCTTATAGGGAACGTTGGTCCTCATGTTGGCTCAAATGAGGTAGTTTAGGGCTGAAAGTTTTGGGGATGAAGGGAACATGCTTAGGGATTTGTGCAAGATGGTGACAACTGGGAATATGATATTGTTTGATACCACTAGGAGGCTCACTAATCAGATGTGACAACATGGCCTATAACATTAATGGTGTGACTAAGCATTGTGGAAGGTGATGGGGCAGGCGGAGTGGAAACATGGTAGTTGAGAGGGAGGTGAAGTGATAGGACCCACTGGGATGTACGACGTGTCCATGTGGATGTTGATTGGGTGGTGATAGGGTGAGGTGTTGTGTGATGACCAACTTGATGGATGGAACATAGGTGACATGAATGAGACATGAGGTGACATTTTGCATGGGGTAGGAGGTATATTTTGAAACCTATGGAGGCATGTGAAACCCCTATGGTGCTAACATGTGGTATCCTCCACATGACCTCCAAGCATTAACCCATGCATAGTTTGATGGCATGGGGCATCGTGCATTGTCCAATCAATAGACACCTTGGTCATTGGGTTTGGGTGGCTTGCAACTTCCATCCTCACCTTCGTCTTTCCAGCTAGTTCGCTCAGATCTAACCCGATGCACCCATGGTGAGTGTGATACCATTGCCCCTAGATGGTGCACCAATTCTGTGCTTGTGCACCCATTCCTAGTGCCCATGAATTGTGGCATTATGACATTATGTGTTGTTGACGATAAAACACCATTGACCTATCAACATTTCCATGATGACGCCAGTCCTGGTTTAGCCCAACAAATTTTCTGTTCCTTGTGGTGGCTTACGGGTAGGTCTCAGGACTTTACTCCTACCTTTACAGAATTTGAAACCAACATTGTGTATCAAGAGGCATAGATATCACCTATTCCATTATCTCATCAACACCTTATTTTCCAAAGCCTTGGTTCCTCAAGACTACATGCAACACTTTCATTGGCTTCCCAATTGTGTTGTAAATCTATTTCTAGTTACATGCTTATCATTAACCACTATTAATCAAGTTATGACAATACACTACTTGGATTATTTATTCCTACACATCCATTGCCGTATGCACCTAACATACCTTCATGCATTTTGGCATATCATTATTTAATATCTATTATATGGACATGCCTCTCTAAACTATTTTATCTCTTTCATTTATTATGCCTATACTATTATTCACCATCTTATGATAACTTCTCAAAACATCAAAGAAAAGTATAAGCCAACAAGAGATAAGATAAGATATTCCCCCACATAATTTTGACTACATTTTTCAGTCATGAACTTTTGCAATCCTGTTTAGCCGCTTTAGGAAATCTAGTCAACATTTTGTATGCTTATATTGTCACATCAAATCAAATCAATCTTTAAGTAACATTAGTGTATTCATATATACCAAAAAATAATTTCACATAACCACATACTGATGTAGTACACAATCACTAGTGAAATTAAACAAACAACAAACACTTTCACCCAACAAGAAACCATGCTTTAAATAACTTAGAGTTCCAAATTTTTAGTCTCCAAAGGTCTAGTGTAGAACCTGTCCTCTTTATTTCATCTTTCATAGAGCCCGTCCAGTCCAAGTGTTGAAACTTGAAGCTCTAATACCACTTTGTGACATACCTAGAAGCTTTGATACCACCCACTAGTAAAAATGGGGGACTCATTGTCATCAACTATCCAACACAATAGAGTCATAATTTTTTTTGGTGGGATTGCGTTAAATAGTCGACCCTTAACTAAGTGTCAAATATTCAATGGGCTTGATGTCGAATATCTGATGTGCAAGATGACCAAAAATGTGTTTAATAATATGACGCTTTGTGGTTGGTTTTGCGACACCAATAGGCATCATATATGTGATTGACTTAACATTAGATATCCACCTCCTAAGATGGAAATAATGAGTTTCAACATCGGACTCTTTGAAGTTGGATATTCAACGTCAACACCTTCATTCCATCAGATATTTGGCATTTGATAATCAACGTCATATTGTTCTAGCGTGATAGGATTCAACAATTTGTTCCATCAGTAAGGAGCCATATGTCTGACATTTGGTGTTGGATAAGCGACGTATAGTATTTTAGTGCACCGAGAGTGTTATGGATCCAATGCTTTGTTCCATTGGTATAAATTTAGATATCCAATGTTTTTTTTGACGGATTTTTTCTGACGAATATCTGATGGGTACCTGAGCATTAGAAACAATTATAATTTGATCCAAGGCACTCCCAGATCCAACCAGAGTTAGTCAGGACTCCCTATATATCTATATGGGTGGCTCTAGTGGATAAGGATCGAATGGGTTTCGGTCATGCTAGCCATTCACAATCCCACCCAACCCCTATAGATGTTTATGTTAGGTCGAATCTTCTCCAAACGAATATCATAAAATATCATATTAACCAAATAAATTTTTAAATCCTAGCGTATCATAAGGAAAAGCTTTCACTTGTGACCTATCATGTGGAATATTAGTTTACAGTTGCAAAACATGTCACATGACTCTAAATATTTTATTCCCTTTGATGAATCACATAACCCAAATTATTCTACATGCAAGACACATCACATCACTTCAAACTTTATCCAATCATTAGTCATGACAAAGAAAAGGGTCAAAGGTCAATGGAATTAAATATGTCTATAGGAATGTGGAAATTGTGGATGGTTGGATGGGTGATCTTAGTGGAAGGACGATTCTAATGGAGAAGGAAGTGAGTCCACTCTACTCTTCATGTATCATGTATGATTTTGTATTTAGAAGGATTCTTTTCCATTATTAGATGAAAAATTAAATCTAAAATTAAAGATAATTACTAAAGGAAAAATAAGTTCAAGTTTCAAAAAAAACATATAATAGGTTAAAACATTGTTCAAGTTTTTTCAACCAATACCTTCTCAGAAATCTTGTGTTGCATGAGATAGTGGGGTGGGGAGACTTTTTCTTCAAGGCACTGATAATGATAAGGTGGCAAGAGAGGCAATATATGTAGCATATGTTTATTAGGTTCCCCAAGTTCCATTATATCTACCTCACATAGTATTTCCTCATTGTGCAACATTTGTTGATTCTTATTATTTGTAAGCATCATATCCTTATGCCTGTGTGTATCAAAGGCATTCTCTATGTTATTCTAATCCATTTCCAATGAGAAATGGGATGGTCTCTGATATTGATTATTGTGCGGTAGATCCAGGGCTTCAATATCTACACCATTAGATAATAAGGGAACATGTTTTTGAGAAGATTTATCTTGATGAGATCGGTAGGACTTATGTGCCAAGTGAGGTTGACTACAATGACGCTTCCATTTGTAGAGATTACTTTACATCTCCTACAAAGCATTCATATCCTTCACTACTAATGTCATCTTAATTGGATTAGTACCAATTGAAATATAATTTATAGATGTTTTGGTAGCTTACTTTTTTGAATTGATAATCACTTGAGACTTATATTACAAGGAGCATGATAGAACAATCAACATAGACATTTCTTTGGAAAATAGAAGGCTATTAGTTGATCACTGGTGTCAACAAGCATAACAAGTTATTTCTAAGGACACATGTTGGAAGATAGTTAGGTGTCTTGGCTAGTGGATAGATTCTTAATACTTCAAATGCTCTAGGAAAATAAGTTTTTTATACTATTTGAAATTTAACGATAATATTTTTATTTATATGAAATATAATGTATTGATTTATCTTCATTCTTAGTTTATAAAATTTGTCATAACCTCTCTTTTCACATATTATAAGAGCTTTCATTCCATGCCTCGTGTCATGTTTAATTTTTCTTTCCTCATGATATAGTGCATATTTACCTCAATAGTTTTGGAGTGCATCACATGGATTCCTTCCAAACTTTCCTATGTTGTAACAAAATGCATCACTTCAACTTTTCAATAGTCATGAAAAAGGGAATTTTTGAAGTGAAATCTTGTGCACCTTCCTCCTCATTGCATCCTTGGAATGTTTCCTTACAAAATACCATATTAACCAAATATTTTTTTTAATCGCAATGTATCACAAGGAAAATATTTCACTTGTGACATATAATGTGGACTATTAGTTTACATTTGCATAACATATCAAATCACTCTAAATATTTTATTCCCTTTGACAAATCAAGACATATCACATCACTTCAAACTTTATCGAATCATTAGTCATTGCATCCTTGGAATGTTTCGTTTCTCACAAAATATCATATGAATCCAATGTTTTTTTTAATCCCAATGTATCACAAGGAAAATATTTCAATTGTGACATATCATGTGTACTATTAGTTTATAGTTGCACAACACATCATATCACTCTAAATATTTTATTCCTTTTGATGAATCACATATCCCAAAATGTTCTACACATAAGACACATCACATCACTTCAAACTTTATCCAATGATTAGTCATGACAAAGGGAATTCTTGAAGTGAAATCTTGTGCACCTTCCTCCTCATTGCATCCTTGGAATGTTTGCTTTCTCACAAACTATTATATGAACCAAAAATTTATTTAATCCCAATGTATCACAAGGAAAATATTTCACTTGTGACATATCATGTGGACTATTAGTTTACAGTTGCACAACATATCACATCACTCTAAACATTTTATTCCCTTTGACGAATCACATAGCCCAAAACATTTTACATGATAGACAAATCACATCACTTCAAACTTTATCCAATCATTAGTCATTGCATCCTTGGAATGTTACTTTCTCACAAAATATAATATGAACCAAATTCTTTTTCTAATCCGAATGCATCACAAGGAAAAAGTTTCACTTATGACATATTATGTGGACTATTAGTTTATAGTTTCACAACATATCACGTCACTCTAAATATTTTATTCCATTTGATGAACCACATAGCCCAAAACATTCTACATGCAAGACACATCACATCACTTCAAATTTTGTCCAATGATTAGTTATGACAAAGGGAAATTTTGAAGTGAAACCTTGTGCACCTTCCTCCTCATTTCATCCTTGGAATGTTTCCTTTCTCATAAAATATCATATGAACCAAAGTTTTTTTTAATCCCAATGTATCACAAGGAAAATATTTCACTTGTGACATATCATGTAGACTATTAGTTTACAGTTGCACAACATATCACATCTCTCTAAATATTTTATTCCCTTTGATGAATCACATAGCCCAAAACATTCTACTTGCAAAACACATCGAATCACTTCAATCCAATCACGTCCTCAACAATATGATGACCAAGAGAAGTAGGGTACAATTATGTGGTAACTAGTCCCTTACCACACAATCCATAATATAGCAGTGAATAATTCATCGAAATTCAATGATTGAGTAAACAAGTCTTTGCATATGTCAGTGAAGAAATGGTTTGTGAAACCATAATAACAACAATGTTCTCATACAATGGAGATGGAGAATAGTGAAGTACACCAATAAATATGTGCATAACAAATTTCATCATGAATAGTCATTTCTCCTCATCAATAAGGAGTCGAGTGTTCATTGGAAAATGCTTAAATTTTTCAAAAGAAACTAAGTTTTCTGAGTTGTTGATAATGTGTATAAATATTGTTAAGCTGACAAGAGTTAAGGTGTTCTATTAATAATGATATTTGATTACTAACAACAAATTTAAGGGAGATCTTCTCATTATGGAAGATGCCATTGATTTCATGCCAGTTAGGCCTTCTAGCAATTTATTTTTTCCATGGATAGTCATACTCTTTTGAATAAAGTCTTGTATTGGAAAGTCCCCATATAGAGATTTTTCCAGTTGTAAAAAATATGTGATCCAGATCATGGCCACTAAATTTATGACCAACTCCTTGCAATATAGAGTTCCAAGCCAACCTTGTGAACCACATTCCAATATAAGGTGAGCAGAAGATACACTAGATGAGAAACATAAAAAGCACACCTTGAAGGTCCATGAATGCCCCTTTTGCACACATTTTTGATTACTAGGACCTTTCCATGAATAAAAGGTCTAATATAAGATGCTTATTTTGACCATCCAAATGGTAGATTTTATTCCAAATTCAATATTTCAATTTGATTTATTATTAGAATAGTTAATGTTCATATCCTTGTTTCACAATGTATTCATGAGTTCCTAATGTTTAGAATTAGGTTCTACCATATGTCTTGGTGCACTTTCTTATAGGTGAAGGAGTAAAGACCACACAGGCTCAAACAAGTACTATAGAATTATCCCAAAATCATAACTTTTCCAAACACCCAAATATCTTGACGAAGAAGAGATCTCAAAGAGAGTAGTTTTTCCTTACCTACATAACCATTTCTTAAGTAGAAGAAGGGCATGATCATGATGTAATGGTTCATTTCCAATATTACTATCAAATCAAATGTTGATTTTCTACCCATTACGGGTATCCACACTAACTAACTTTGAAGTAAGGAGATGGATACACTAAGGAACATCTAAATTTGTGATCCTCCTTGAAGTGAAAAAACTTGACCTAGGAAACAAATTATGTCTCCTTCTAAATAGTTTCTTTGTAACACCCTCTTCCACCAATTGTATTTCCTAGTTATAAGTCTCCACAAAAATTTGGAACCCAATGAAATATTCAATTATAGTGTATTTTCCTTCATCCCTAATCCTCCATTGGCCTTTGGGGAGTGAACTATAACATGAATAACTAAATGAAACTAGATTTGGTTCGACATTCCTCCCTACCAAATAAAGCATCTAAGATCTTGAGAAATGATAATATTAACACTAGTCACATCTAACAGAGATAAAAAGTAAAAATGCAGAGAGATTATAAAATATTTTTATTTAAAACAAGATAACTAGTAAGGTTTAGCCATTGCGCTCCCCATTGATTAGACTTGGATTTGATTTTAAGGAGAATATTAAGACACCATTTTCATTTCCCCAAAATTTGCGATGTAATTAAATAATTGTAGCCCTTTTATGGATAGTCCATGTTTATGTTATTAAAGCTATATTTTCATAGGTGGAATTGTAGCAAGAAGGCCATTGTAGCAAAAAGATGATAGTTCCAACAATGTATTTGTTCACAGTCATTTAGGTCAATATAAAAAATAATAGTTACTCTTCCTGTTGAGCAGGTTATTGCAAGTGACAATGTTGTAGTGACCCAATTTAAGATCAAGAAGATTGAATTAGGAAGGCCTCTCTTTATAAGACATGCATACACATCAAGAGTGGTTATAAATAGAAATATTCATAGAAATCGTAAGGTCATTTCTATAGTGAAATAATAGAAAGTTGTGGAGTTCATAATTTCATCACTAGTGACCATTATGGAAACAAAATCTGCAACAAATAGAGTTACTGGTCCATATGAAGATAAAGGCATCCAATGATACCTAGAGTTGCAAGGAACACAATGATATTAACCCATATTTAGAGCTCCAATGTCGAAGAGAGACTATCTGTTTGTAGAGATGTGTATAAGAGTTAAAGGAATATTTCTGGATCTACGTGTTATAATGACATGGACTTAAAATATGCTTATCGTATTTATTTTTCCCACCATGAACAAAAGGAATACTTCTTGAGAATAATTTTTTTGAGCAATAATGAAAAGAGAAGAGATTACTTCTAGAATTGTCAAGAATCTTTATATATATTGAATCTCTAAAGAATGGCATCATATATTAAAATAACTAACCCAGGCATACAATGACATAAATCTAGTGTTATCTCACCTCAATTGGTGTCATAAATTCTAAGCGCTTCTTCCAAATTGACTCCCTTGTCTTCTTGTTAAATTAATATCTAGGCAAGGTCAGAAGATTGTAATTCACTCAAAAGTGCCATTTCAATTCAGGTATTGTAAAACCTAGAATTAGTAGGTACTAGAATGTACAAATTAAATTTCTTCCCAGAGCAAGCAATTTCACAAAGCTTCCAATGTATTATATACAAAATTTCTTTGTTTCATAATATAAAATTATAAATGATTTTAATGCTTATAGTTTTTCTGTCGAAGGTATTAACTAAATATAAATGGAACATGTGAGCAATGGGGAACACCACAAGATCACAACTACATGTATCCCTCATATTGCTACTTATGACCTTGTTCCATCACTTCTGACTAGATAGTGACAAATAAAAACAAATAATACACCTTTGAATTACCATTTCTCATACCTTCTTCCATTCATGGTAGTATTTTCTTTTTAATTTGAAGAACTTTGTAAGTTGGAATTATCAAGTTGTACAACAAATCCCTTTAAAATACAAAATAAATGTCAAATCAGTTCAAATTTCTACCACTCATATGACTACAAATACAATAAGTAGTGCAGTGCATTATGCATAAGAAAAAATGAATCAAATTAAAGTAACTTACCTTGAATGAATTTGGCAATTAAACTGGCCAAATTTCTTGCCAGACTCAGGTGTTAAGGTTATCAAATTTTTGAGTTAGTTAAGGCCTAGAAGAGGCCTTCTTTCATCACTATGTTTGCTCCAAAATCAGTTTAGAATTTGGCATTAATAGCCTCAGATATGAAGCCCTGATTCAAAGCTATAGGAGGGTCATTTGAATCCAATTGAGTGCATATTAAAGGGAGGAATGTCCCTGTAATAAAATCAAGGCTTGGAAGGTGCTTTTGTGCTAAATTTTGATGGAAATATCTAGTCACATTTGTGTGAAGATAACAAAATGATTGAGGATCATGTAGTGAATTTTTTGGAGGAGTTGAAATACCTTAGATAAGTTCATACCTAGAGTATTAATCAAGAGAAGACACCTTGTAGTAGGATCTAAACTAATGGACGGAGAAGCATTTTTCTTAAGGTCTATGCAGTGACTGTGAAAATCCCTAGTTGGAGGACCTAAAGGCGTAAATAGCATAAATATTTATATATGGGAAATAGGTATCAAACCTATTGATGAAAAACATTGAAATAAGGAAAAGGAAAAATTTGGTGGAAGTATCAAGCATTGACATCTTAAAGTAGTTCTTAAGATAGCAAAAAAGTCACCTTGAAGAGGATGGAACATTGAAGTTGGCCAACATAAGACAAGCTAGAAAAAATAATTTTTTTTTATGCTCAAATTTGTGTGGCTTATCTTCCTTGGATAAAACGAATATGTAGCTTCCCTGTGGTGACTAGGATGAGCTTTTGAAGTGATTGTTAATAGGGTTGAATAGGCCTAAACATGGTGCTGACGAGTCTCTTTGGATGGCGAGTTACATAGGATAATAGAAGGAAGAAGGCCACAACTTTATGAAGAGGGTTTATCCTTAGATGAAGGGTTTACATAGGCAACCAATGTGCCCTAAATAGTGATCATGGAAGACAAGGGTATGCGATATTTGTTTTATAAAGGGTCCACATAAAGTAATGAGTTAAGGTTTTTGCTACATCTTTTGGACCTAATGTTTGTAGATTTCATCCAGTAAAAAGTTTTTGGCATCTAGGGATTGAAAACCCTATATGGAACTTAAATAGGAAAATCCCTAGTGAGAAACCTTAATCTATTTGTTCCATCATAGAAGCCCTAAAATTCAAAAAGTAGGGTTTGCTAAAAGAATCTAGGACATGGTAAAGGTGGAATTGGTTGAAATCTAGGGTCTGACATCAAAACCATAGGAATGATGTGCAAAATTAATGACCTAGAACATATCACAATATTGAAGAAGATGGGCCCATGAAAAGGAAGTAGGCTCGATATGATGAGTTGTGGAGAAAAGAGGGAGTTAGACAACTATGAAGAACCAAAAGATGATACTCTTATTTGGAGAATGGAAATCTTGTGCATATGAATTCCCAATTAGAAAGGAAGTCAGGAATCACCTCTAGATTTTAGGGGGAGTAAAGGAGTCTCATTGAATAGGAGAAAAGATCTATTCTCAAGTTAAAATGGAGGATAGGGATATCCTCTCTAGTTGAGAGGGAGTGATGTTGGACATCACATGTGAATTCTATGCTTCATATGTCAAGCACTTGACCAAGATGAACAACCGTAAGTCTAAGTGAAGGACTTGGAGAGAGAATGGTAGAGAATTGTATAAGCATCTGTGGTTTCCTTTAGGATAGAATATCCAAGAAAGGAAAGGGACTGCCACTCTTTGAGGACGTGGCAGGTATCCAAGATAAGAGTGGGAGAAGAGGACCAATATTCTTTGAGGATTTAGGGTCAATAATCCAAGACAAGAATAGTCTTAAAATAAAATGCTTTGTAGACATCTGGATGGGGTATTGTGCCTTGTAGAGGTAGCGTGGTATCACATGTAAAGCCTCCCAACATAATGGTCTTGAATGAAGTAGAGTTTGTCTAGTTAGGCCTTAAAGATAATTTTGTTTGATCATAATATTGATGCTTATTATTGGCTTACGAATCTAACTCTTCTTATGAGAAGTTTTCAAAGGGAGTATTGTCCTTGTATTACTTGGACAATTATGAATACATCCCTAGTTAAGAGGGAGTGTTGAAGAATGTAACTAGTTTCGGTATTCATAATTGTCATTTTGAGAAAGAAAACGATGTAAAGAATTAAAAATAAAATTATTCTTGTAGCATGGGTTTCATGCTCAATTCATTTTTTCATTAGGTCAAGAATCCACTGAATGCTCCTAGGGCTTGTTATGAGTCAAGGGCCATTGTCACTTTGTAAAATAACCTTGAAGGCAATGTATCAAGAAAAATATAATTTATTTTGTACTTGGTATTGTCTATAAGGCTCCCAAGAACAAGTCATCCAACTAAGTAAAGTTGGCCTAGACTGGGCTTAAAGAGCCACTTGGAAGGCTATATCTTGTGTTCATGTGATCTTCATTTTTTTCTTTCTTTTGGCATTGATATAATGATAAGAATGTAAGCATAAATAAAAGAAGAATAATATAATGTCAAAGTAAGGAATTGTGAATTAATATGTCACCCTAATGATTTTTCCAATAAATCCAGTGCCTCCTTTATCTTTATCTAGTGATCCCTTGACGGGGATATAAATTTGTTTGTTATACATGTTTATTCATAATTTTTTTATATTTAAATCTTAGCTATGTAATATAGTATATGAAATAAGGGAATAGGTTCAAGAAAGTGCAATGACAAAGTGAATAAATGGACATGTTTTCAATATTTGGCAATAAAACAAATGCCTAATAAAAATAACAAAAAATTGAATGCTAAATGTAATGTAACTATTTTGAGATATATGCTTTCGATAGTTGTTCCACTTCAACATTCGAATTGATACTAGTTGTCCTACAGATGTTCATGAGCCCAATGACGAAAAATTAGATTAAACTTGACCAAATATTAAATTTAATTGCATGAATAAAGAATAATTAACAAGAATTGAGTGAATGAATACGAGTATGAACTCCTCTTGGTTTCGAGAATAAATTATTGGAGTAGTTTAATCTTGGAGCAAACCTCCATCCACTTGATTAAGCAAACACGAAGTCAACATTTATTTTATTATTTCTTTGTTTGATTGAGGGTGGTTTGCTCCATGATGATCCAAATCCTAATTTATTCTCTACTGAAAAAGGCCAACCAAGTGAAGGCGGAAGCTCTAATTTCCCCTCACCCCCTCACATCAACAATACCCAATATACCTACTAGGAAATAGTTAAGAGCAAGACATTAAGATACATAAGGAAACAAACATAAAACATTCATTATTTCGTAGATCCATAAAATATTTCATCTCAATAAATTTTATCATAAAAAATATGTTTACATAATATGAAACAAGGTCATGTACATAAAGAAACATATAGCATATAACATTAATTAATTAATTCATTAATCATAGACACAAAATACTTCATCTCAATAAAATTTATTATCAAAAATATGTTTTCATAATATGGTATATGATGATTCTAATGATATAACTAGTACAATCATTTCTTTTTCTTTTCCTTTATGTTTTGATGATCTGGTTGTGTACTCATGATGTCATCGAGGCTGCTGCAATAAGGGTTGATCACAAGGCGTAACAAGAAAGAAATGTTAAATTTATATTTTTTGTTATTATTATTACAAGTATTTCTTTAATAAAAAGAGCATTAGAGTTTTCCTTACCTTGTGCGCTAGTCGACACTATTGGAATGAATTCCCTATGCTCCTTTGCTGGTACATGATCCTCATGTACATGACATTCTCTTCCATTGAAACTTGGTTCATGGTGGCCATATGTTGTGGTGTGATCTCTTCCAAAAAATCCTATATAAGAAAGAAAACGATTTTTCGTTTAGATAGTGTAAAAGTTAAAAACAAACATTCATAATTGAACTTATGGCATACAAAAATCACTTTAAATATGGTTATTACCTGATATCTCTGAAGTTGTTAGTTGAACATGTTGATCCTATCTTTAATCTCAAGACTTTTGTTTCTAATGTGAACCAAATGAACAAGTTCTTTATCTGAGTGTAGCTTCTATGAGTAGAATTATTTGGAAAATTTTCTTCAGGATCCATCACATGAATGAATTAGTTTTTTACGTGTTTTGAACCAACTAATGTGGCTCATCATCAGGATGAAAAGATGGATAAAATTTGATCTAGCAAGGAATTATAAAGAACAAAAGGTCAAAATAAAATGGTTATTGAAAAAACTAGTCAAAGAACTGTTAAGAAATAATAATAAATTAATATAAACAAATAATATAATTATTTATAAAATGAATAAGAAGTATTTAAGGATAAATAAAGAAAAGGAATAAAAAATATAAAAATAATATAAAATAATAATTTAGAATTAATTTTAAAGGGGAAAAGTGGAAGATAATTAGGATTAAGGAAAATAGGATAAAAATAAGGAAAATTAAAAAAATAATTAAATATTATATAATACAATAGAATAATACTAAGGGTAGGAGGGTTCTTTGTTCATTCTAAACCAAAGCTTGTTGATTGTTATGATTGGGTCGGAGAAATGAACAACTCATCATCATCAAAATCAATCAGGATCACTGTGGTCAATTCCCCTAGACTACATATTTCAACAAAACAAATTTATTTTTTTCGATTATCTAAACAAATAATTAATCTCACATTAATTTATTTCAATTATTTAAACAAATAATCTCCTACATTATTTTCAAACCTTACCAATATTTCTGAAATATATCTTCAGCAAATGAAAACATTTTATTTTCATGTCGTAAACATTCTTGGAAGTAGTGAAATAAAGAGAACATTTTTTTCCTTTCATAAACATTCTTGGAAGTAGTGAAATAAATATATTGCAATAATCTACCTTGCATACAATATAGATAACAAGGAAAGAAGTAAAGAAGAGATAGATATGAAGCGTTGTTGATTACTATCAAACAAATTCTACCAAACAATGGCCATTAAACCTCACTTTATAGAAATTTGATCCTCCTAAAGGAAGCACCACTCACATGCAATGTGCTCGCCTTAACTTATGATGAAGTGAAGTGAAGGAGAAACAAGTAAATTCTAATCTTCTTATGGTTGAGAATACTTCTGCAATCAAAGTGGCCAAGAATCCCATATTATATGAGAGAATCGAGCACATCAAGATAAAGTACCATCCGATTCAATATCATGTAGAGGGAAATAATATTCATTTGAGGCATTGTTCAAAAAATGAGATCTTTGTTGACATCTTCACCAAATTATTTAGAAGAGAAAATTTTGAAAATTTTAAAATGATTCTTGGACTCAAAAACACCCATTCAAATTAAGTGGGAAATGTTAGATACATAAGCCTTTGGATTTGTTGTTGTTGTACACAATTCATAGGTACATGACATGAAAATCCCTAAGGAAGAATAATAGTACCTTATGGAATGTGATGAAAGTAGCCACTTCCTTTTGTATATATGCGTGACTTGAGTTACTGAATATCACAAAAATGTGGAGTTATTCCTTTTCCCATCCTAAGTTTCTTAGAATCCATCTCACATACATTTCTATATTCCCTAGTGGTTGTAAGGCCTAATAGTCTCATCACTTTCAAAGGAATGACATCAGTTGTTGCTCCTAAATCTAAATATAGTTATTGCTTCTCCCAACTTGACTACCTTTTCTTCTTGTTAAATTAATATATACACAAGATCAGAAGATTACAATTCACTCAAAAGTGCCATTTCAATTCAGGGATTGTAAAACCTAGATTTAGTAGGTACTAGGATGTACATCTTAAATTTCTTCTTATAGCAAGAAAGTTCACAAAGCGTCCAATACATTAGGAGCAAAATTATTTGTTGCATACTATAAAATTATAAATTATTTTAATGCTTGTAGTATTTTTGTTGAAGGTATTAACTGAATAGAAATTGAACATGTAAGCAATGGGAAACACCACAAGATCACAACTACATGTATCCCTTGTTGGAATTTGTAACTATATTTGGTCTTCATAATTGTTATTTGACTCATGTCATGATGTAATTATTTTGTAAAAAGGAGAGAAAAAAAAATGTAAAGAATAAAAATAAATTATTTTTGGTGGATGGATTTCATGCTCAAGTTATTTGTCATTAGGTGTCCTAAGTTTTTCATGAATCAAAGAGTACTTGTCATTATAAAAGACCAATTTGGGCACTTGTATCAAAGAAAGAAAAATTATTTTTGTAATTAGAAGTGGCTATAAAGGCTCCTAAGATCAAGTTGGGTAGCCAGATTAAAGTTGACCTAGAGAGGGATAATTGAGTCTATTAGAAAGGATATAAAAGGATGGAATTTGACCTCATTGAGACATATATCAAGCAAGAATATCTTGGGTTCAATATGCAATAGATAAGGGGTGCAAGAGTCTTAGAAGACAAGATAAGAAGGCTGTCGAAGAAGGAGAAAGTTCTAGAACTATGCGAAGGTTTGAAATATGCCCTATACTGTTCACAAGTGTGAATACCCTAAATTTTCTAGGGTTTGCATAGGACTGAAAATTGCAGGAGAGTCGTAGGTTTTTTGTGAAAGATAAGAGGCTAGAAGAGCATTATTTTTGGAGGCTAGGGACAGCCCCTATGATGCCTAGTTGTTGATAAAGTTGATGAATGGACAGTGATGGATCTTGAAAGTTGATTCAAGAGGGAGAGGATCACTTCTCATTGAAGATAAGTTCCTTCCAATTTATGTCCTTAATTTCGTTTAGACCTACTAATATGATTATTGTTTTAATAATTACTTATACTTCCTACGTGTATATTTGAGTATATGAATATTTCTAACCTCCTTAATGATATGTGATAAGTGGATCTTTCTTGAGGATCATTTGCGATGAAGGAGAGATGGAAAAGGTAAAGAGGCACTTTATGAAAAGGTGACAAAGTGCTACAAGCTACCTATGTCAAATGAAAAGGTGCACATGTATTTGAATACTACAATGTATGCATGGTATATTATTTCAATGTTATGTTTATGATGTAATGGAAAGGTAAGCCCTAAGGTATGATGAGAATGTCTCCTTCTCAAATGGTCCATGCATGCATATGAAAGTTATTTAGATTCATGGTTCTTATGATGAAATGTTGCACTTGATATTGAACAAGTATCTTACATATTGAATTTATTGATTCTATGAGGCTACTTAATACCGATCTTTGATATATTGGTATACTTTATGTTTGGATCTTATCTATTATTTTGGATATATTTATCCCATAAAGAAGGTTATCAACTTGATTTTAGTAGATGGTAACTTGACAATACTTGTTTGTGAAAAGTAGGGAAGCCACGATGATAGAAGTGTAACAATGAGATTGATATTCAGGATCTTGTGTTGACCATGGTTATGTTTTGATGTGTTTAATTAATTATGGCATATGGTAAAATTGAATTCCCTGACATGATGGATTGATTGATGTAACAAAGAAGTAATGTTGTGATCATGACTCTTATGCTCCTATTAGCTATTTGACACTAACCTTTGATAAAATATTGATGTCATGGTGAAGTAGCTGATGCTAACATGTATGACCATGATGAATATGATATATGTCCCGACTTTATGATCTAACAAATCTACTGATTAATGATAACATTATAGATAGGTTGATGGCATAAATAAAGATGATTGAAGTGGCTACCCATGTAGAGCGAGAACCTCTTGGCAATATCCCTTCTCCTATTGTCATTTCATTATACACTCTTTACTGTTGAAATATTATTTGTGGGCATGAATATACACATATATGACATTGTAGATCTGCAACAAAGTTCTAATTTGAAAAGAGAGAGCCTTCCCTCCCTCTAAGCCTCAGTCACATGAAAGCAGGGTTACAGGCGTGACTATAGCCTTTCAACGACACAAAAATAAGGTTAAGGGTGCGACTGTAGTATCCTAACTATACAAAGGAAGGCCTATGGGTACGACTATGCCTAAATGACACAAAATGAAGTTTTGTGCATGAAATCAGATGTTCACTTGAAGGATGTCAACCCTATAGATTTGGAGCAGACAACAAAAAGATCCGTGAACAGGAAAGTTTGAATGTTTACTATAATATGAATATATAGATTGAACTTATGTTTGCAGGTGACTGAGATATGATGTGTCATTATGTTTGAAGTTTGTGCTCCAAGAGTTTGACATGATTTGGTTGATTGATATAGATGAGCAATGTTTGGAGTTTTGAAATGATGCTTGATAATGACTTAGAGCTTTGACTTGATATTGAGATATGTCTTGGAATATATATCTCTCTATGATAGCGAATTTGGGATTTGACCTAATGAATAATGATTTGATTTGATGACTGATGATTTACCTTGATGACAATGCTATGTGGGCATAATGAATTTCAGTGACTAATATTGGTATTTGATAATTGTTCCGTACTGGACTCATTGTTTTTAGCATAATGGTTGAAGTATTGACATTTTCGATTCAATATGAAGCTATCTCTCAATGAATGGATGGAACTTGCATGACTTATCCTTGGTATATGCATTTGTATCTAGTGACATAAATGACTTATATTATGATCATGATAATGACTTGATGAATTTTGGTTTGATATTCACTACAAGAAAAAAGGTCATTGGTGAGGGTCATGCTTGTGACGAACCTTTAAGGTCTCTCACCAATGTCGCATATGGTAACGGTCTTTAAAAAAATGTTGTTGTAAGTGCATATAGTGATGGTCCTTTACGGTTTGTCACCAAAGCCATTTTCAATGACACTTTTGGTGAGGGTCGTTAAAGGCCTGTCACTAATTCTCTCTTTGGTGACACTTTTGGTGAGGGTCGTTAAAATCCCATCACTAATTCTCTCTTTGGTGACACTTCTAGTGACGATATTTTATTGACCGTCACCAATGATCTTTTTGGTTACTTTTGGTGACGGTCAATAAATGTTCGTCATCATTTATCATTCCAATGAGTTTTTGATGACGCTTCATGCCTGTGACGGACCTTTAAGGTCCATCACCAATGTCGCATATGGTGATGATATTTAAAAAATAATTGTTGTAAGTGTATATAGTGATGGTCCTTTAAGGTTTGTCAACAAAGCCATTTTCAATGACACTTTTGGTGAGGGTCGTTAATTTCCCATCGCTAATTCTCTCTTTGGTGGCACTTTTAGTGAGGGTCGTTAAAGGCCCATCACTAATTCTCCCTTTGGTGACACTTTGAGTGACGATCTTTTATTGACCCTCACCAATGCTCTTTTTGGTTACTTTTGGTGACAGTCAAAAAATGTTCGTCATCATTGATCATTCCAATGAGTTTTTGATGACGCCATGTACTTGTTACTATATTTTTTGTCAAAATATAATGATTTAAGACCATTGTTGTGGAGTCTTTTTCATTATGTGTCCAAGGTCATAGTGGTTATAATATCTAGTCAATTTGTTAAGAAGTAATTAGTGTGTATCATTTCCCTCAAGTCATAATAATATAGTCTTCCTATGAGTCAACACATGATTCATCTCTATTAGGTTTATTATCTAGCAAATTTGCTTTAAATAAAGTTCCATTAGTGTGCGTAGGAACTATATTATTTAATACATAATAAAGATCTGTGAATTCTATTAATAAGAGACACCTAGAACTCCTCAACACTGATGGCACACCTTAACATGCTTTGGAGCAATACACTAACATTCCTTGGCATCTCGAATGTCTTGGAACATCTTTGTACCTGGAACATCTTTGTACCTACAACATCTTGCCATGAGTAGGACGCCAAAGCACATGTTGGCATGCCATAGCGTAGCATAGCACTCCTCTATCATGTGTTGGCATTCCCTATAGTCCCTAGCATGCCCTAGAACTCCTTGGCATGATATTGCATTGACAAAAATTAGCACTTGGCACACATTGGCACTTGGCATGTATTGAAACATATTATTAGTGTGCCTAGCCTGCCCCTTTTGAAAAAGACAAAGTCTCGACTTATTAACCCTCTTATGTGTTCATTTCCTTTCATTTTAGCCTGGTTATTCCTTTTGTTGTCTTGAAACTCCTTGACGCATATTGGCATACTCTGTCACCCTACACATCCTAGCATGTCTGAGCACCTGGAATGCCTTGGCACTATTTGGCACATGTTAGCACACCTCAGAACTACCTAGCACACTCTAGCACTTCTTCACATTCCCTGATATTCCTTGGCATGCCTTACCCATCTTAGCATACCTTGTCACTCCCTCCTTGGTATGACAACTAGCATTGATTGGCACTCCCCAGCACACCCTCATATTCATTCACTTCCATGCATTTTGACCTAGTGCTCCCTTGTGTTGTCCTAGTACTCCCTAACACTCCTCAGCATGCATTGGCGCTCTCTAGCACACCTTAGCACTCATAAGTGAATAATGAAACTTGTAACCAATTTTACTAGGCTCGGAATAGACAATAAATTAACGAGACAAAAGAGCTAAGAGTTTTAATCAGATTGGGGAAAAATCAGAAAAAAAATCGGGAAAAAATCAATGGATTCAATAAATAAAAATATACACATATATTGAATTAAAAAAAAAAAAAAAAAACATTTTTCATTGATATTTAGTAAATCCATGTCCAAACAATTCATAATATCAATAGATGTCCAAAATATCATGAATGAATAAGAATCTCATATATGTTATGAGTCCAAACATGATCCAAAGTACTGAGTCATGACTCCTAACTAGTGACTACATAGAACTAGAAGCAACTGCTTCTAAAAGTTTACAAACAACTGCATACTAATTAGAAAAAATCAGTAACTAAGAGTCTAAGACTCTTAAGAGTGAGGACTAGAAGTGATTCCTCTGACTCCTCTGCTTGATTTACTCTCAAAGTTCTTCAAGTCATGCAGGCTTAAAAGAGGAGCCTCCTCTAATAGGACCTAATCTACTGCATTTGTAGTTTGCAAATCTATCTCTTCAAGGTCTATTAGTTAATGATCCAAACCTATCATTATTATGAGAAATTGAAATGTGAATTTAAGTTTCACTTTGAACTTTAAAGTTTAAACTTTAAATTCCAAATTAGATTATGAAACCTTCAAATTCAAGCTCTCACCTAGTATTTTCTTGTTGCGAAGTTGTAGATTGTAATGGAAAAATACAAGGTCATTTAAGAGCTTTTTTGTCAATCGGTTGCACTTCTTAGAATGTATTTTATCAAACATGCTCCAGTTGCACTCACAACCTGAAGCACTGCATACTTGGTTTAAGATTTGAATGGCAAATCTCTTCAAATATGGCGTATCACTACAAAAGTTTTTCCACCAAAGGCCTAGCAAGTGGCAAGGGTTTGTGAGTAGATGTACTAAATACTAAATAGTAAAAACTTAAAAAGACAACAAAATTTAATAAAACATTTAACATAAAAAATAAAGTTTAAACAAATTTAATGAACTGATAAAACCTTCAAGCCACAAAGGGTACGTGGCAACACCTTAGATCTTTCTCGTATAACAATGGTATAGGAAAATAATTTAGGTGGTGCTCTATAATCCTATAGTTGGGAAAAGACATGACTTTGAAATTCTGGATTAGGGAAGCACCTTTCCATGCATGTCATAAGTCCTCTGTAAACCTCCCCATCCTCATTAAATTTGCTCTTATCATAAAAATACTATGGTTTTAAGAAGTACCTAGCAACATGTAAGGGGAAATGCATTTTCCTATCCCAATGTGCATCAATAATGTCCCAAAGAGGCATATACTTTTCCTTCTCATCCCCATGTCTTCTTTTGATGGCCTCCTTTGCGAGATCCATCACCTCATAAATGTAATCCATAGCGGGTTTGTCACCATCAACCATCTTGAAATTTCAAGCTTTCAAATTTAAATTAATATGAAACATTGAAAATAAAAAGAAGCTTGAAATGAAATTTAAAACATGAAAAAGTTAAGACTTGAACTACCTGAGAACTCTAACAAGGGATTCCATCACAACACTAATCTCTTCGGCATCTTTCCATAAACCGTCATTAAACACAAGTGTAACAACTTCAATGCCTTCAAGGGTCTTGGAATGTTTAGATGCCATCCACTCAGGTCCCAAGGACATCCTCTTTAGATTTATCTCTTGCTCAACCACAAATTGCAAAGATATGAAATTTGTTGCAAATCTAGTCATTGCAGGTCGAACAATTTCTTTACTTCCAGTGTATTTTTTGATGGTGTTTAGGACAATAATGTGGTTGTATAGGTATCTGGTTGTGGATTTTTCCTTCTCCACAACCTCATGTATCCAATGAAGCTTACCAATGTCCCCAAGCATTAAATATATACAATGGGCAACACAATAGGTCCAAAAAATAGTGGGGTGCCTAATCTCAAAAAGTCTACCAGCATCCATATAATTAGCTGCATTGTCAGCGACAATTTGTACAACATGTTCTTCTCCCACTTCTTGAACGATTTCCTCCATCATTTCACAAATAAGTTGTGCAATCTTAACCTTTTATTATGCATCCACTAATTTGAGAAACATTGTACCTACTGGACAAGATAAAAGGAGATTTATTAAAGTTCTATTCCTCTGATCTGTCCATCCATCACTCATGATTGTGCACCTTGTTTCTACCCATGATGAATGAAACTCTAATAGCACAAAAATGGCATCTTCAACACTTTATAATAGCAAATTTGTCCTAATGCTCTCTAATGAAGGAGCTTTGAACCCTGGACCTGCAACAACAACTACATCAATCATAGCTTGCCAATAATGACTTATGGCATAGTGGAAATGTATGTCAGAATAGTACCAAAAGTTAGCAATGGCCTTCCTTCCTTGACTATAGATATTTTTTTTCCAACTAGTGGTATCCAAGGTAGGTTGGGAATTGGGTTTTGTGTGGGGAGAAAAAAACGTGTTTATGTTTCCACCTCCATGTTGAATGCAGGAGGATTCATTTGGCCTTGAGTTTGACTTGGACTTGGAGGCATGTGTGTGAAACTTGGGAACTGCATTGAGGATTCAATAGAGGGAGATGACAATGGGGTAGTGGAAGAAAAATTGTCAACTCCAGGAGTTCCTATTTATTTTTTTTTCTTTTCTTCATTGCATTATGCTAACTCAAGATATCAATGGCCAAGGTTGCTTGGTGTTTGACATTTTCGTCAACGTTTTTGCAGAGACCTATATCATGGATGGATATTTGTGCAAGGTGGTACTTGAATCTATAAATGCCTCCACTACATTTCGCTTTGCAAAATTTACAAAGGAGCTTAGGGTCTCCAAGAATCTTGTCACAATAAGCCCAAGCAAAGTCCTTCTCCCTCGGCATTGTTGTTGTTTTGGACTTATGTTTAAATTGCGGCTTCTGTTTAGATTTGGAGTTGTGCCTTCTATTTAATTTGGCTCCTATAAAATACAATTAAAAATTAAAATTAAAAATGCCATATATAACTTTGCAAAAAATAGGTTGGTTTTAAAGGATATGAGGTTTTGTTAAGGATCAAAGAGGAGTCTGTCTAACAACACAAGCACATTTTGACCTAATATATCATTATGACCTTGAAACACAATTAGGTATATATGAGGAAATGCTACCTAAAGGAAATATTATCAACATATATTGCATTGTAATCTTGAATTTGCAAGTTCATTTAGCATAAGACAACTGAACCAATACATCAATAACAGATTCTAGAAGAACAAAAATACCCAAAGTTGTGAATGCATGGTTAAAACCTTTGAAGTCGGCAAGACATAGACCAAGGAAGGAATGCTTGATGACTTGGTCGATGGTTGGTATGAAACCATTTCTTAGTGCATTTTTTAAGTCTATTTAAGCCCCATTTATAGGGTAAAAAAGTAATAACCAAAGCAATACGCCGAACATCCAATTGTTGAACAGTGAAACTTGAAACTTGCCATTGAAAATGACATTGAAACTTCAATATAGTAATATACCCATCATTTAAGCCAAGTGCTAATCTACCTCGATTGTTGAATAGTGAAGCGGCTAAGCCTAAAGGTAACACACACTGAAGGTGATGTACGACTGCTTGAGGGTCGATATGGAGTATGGATAGAGCACACATTGGTGACTACCCGATATGGAGTCTGGACTTAGGCTCACCTTGGCGATTCCCTGATATTGAGCCTGGACAGTTTAATAGTGAATAGTGATTGATTACTAAAGGTCTCGATGTATGATTTTTGGGCCTCAGAAATGAGAAATAAATTTTGGAAGGACTAACATTCAGTTTTTAGCAATGCGGCATACCTAAACTTGAAAAACTCGTGCTCATCAAGTCAAGGCTAAAAATCGAATAAATTGGAATCAATTGCAGGAATCTACTTTAATCAGCAAGTGTCAAGTCAAACTTGCATTGACCATGAGTTAAACTTGGTCAACATGAGTTCGAATCACAAATATTTAGATCAGATCGTTTGGAGAGCGAGCAGATTCTAACTCGTGATTAATCGCGATTGATCGGCGAGTCCTATTTCACTGCTTGTAACTGAAATTTGAACTGAAAATAGGAGATCTTACAATTGAGACTAATTGTGAATTTTCTAAACTGAAATTGGCCCATCAGAATCGTTTCTATTTGTGGCTGGGCACGTCAACGGAAGAGATTCATTTTAAATAAGGTTCATGGTGAAAATATTTTATGGAAGATGTTTCTTTTATGTCGAGGAAGGCATAGTAATATTTTTTATTAGATTTGAATAACAATAGTATCTACTCTGTATCTCCCATATCTCATTATTTTTATCTCCTGTAATTCATACAGAAAGTGGGGTAATAGTGGACATGTAACCTCAAGCTCCATTCCTTTTAATCCAATGTTCTGCATGCAAACCTTTGTGTCACTTGCGCCACAAAGCATTCGCTGTAGAGTGTGGAGTTAACACCTACCTCTACGTGACAGAAGCTACACATACCTTTTGACTTGGGGTTTTTTACCTTTTGTTCATTCTTTGTTTGGAGTCTGGGACAACAAGCTCCACATACCTTTTTTCCATACCTCTATGTGAGTGTAACTTTGCACATTTTCTTTGCTTCAACCAATATCAAAAGCATTTATGAGCTTCTTTCAAGGCATGAATACATGCTTCAATCATGGAAATTAGCAAAGTTTCTAAAGAAAAAAATAACCATGGAGTTATCCTTTTCCATTTCTAATATGTTAGGATTCTATTGAGAGTTTTTTAGATATAATTATTAACTGGACCTCTACTTTTCCCTTTTTCTTAATATAAACTACATCTCTTATTACATTTCTAATCAAGAGATTTACATCAAATACTGGATCAAAGGGCCAAGTACTTTTCATAAATGCTTCCTTGTCGAGTAGAAGAATAAATGGTCAACATGTCAGCTTGGCTCGAATTTCTTGGTAATTAATAATTGTTTTGAAAAATGACTACTCTTGTTTGAATCTAGAACTATGTTTAAGCTTTGAAAATGGATTTTCCTCCAAATTGATCTTGGAAAGGTACTTATTAAAGGCTTCTCTATATCTCCTCCACTAGAATGAATGGCTTGTATGTTGAAAAGTATAGTAGAGCTCCGTTCTGAAAAGCCTGATCATCCCATTGTCACCAAGAGCTCCTCCTTTTCCCCAAATTGGACCCAAAACAACATTGAGTTCTTAATTATGATCCAATTTGAGAAATTTTGATTGACACTGCAACTCAAGATCTATTAAATTTAAAGTGCGCTAATATGATTCATCATTCTTTCATTGAATAAGTATATCGTTTTTGAATTTGTCATTTGTGCTTGTAGTATGTGGTACTGACCTTGTTTCACTTGAAAGGGTTTTTATTCTTGGACTATGGCAATGCCAGTAAGATTTAGGCCTTTTGTAGTATTTGTACCCCATGATCATTTTTGCAAGATGTATGTCCTATGTGGAAAGAAGTAAGCATTTATTACCTCCTAAACTAAAGCACTGTTTCTTTTATTAGGTGCTATGTAACGTCCTCTACAAATTGAGGATGAATGGGACATAATATCCTATCCATTCCCGTAGACTATAGTCTCCATAAAGGGGAAAAAACTCCAAAATACCCATTGTTGGCCAATTTTTGGGGAAATTGGGCTTAAAAAACCCAAATTTGCAGTTTGCAATAAGGTTCACTCAATCACTTAAGAATATGAAACCTCTCTGGAAAATCTATAAATAAAGAAGGATTGAATTCATTTTGGATCACCAAGTGTGGATTAATTCATTTGTTCTTGAGCATTAGGTCTAATAATTTTTGACCCCTTCTATATCTTGTCAATTTCAGTGGTGAAATATTCCACCCTAGTCGACATTCCCTTATTATCTCGCTGTTTGAGCACAAGGGTCTCTGGCTGGTCAGCGAATTTTATTGGATATTGGTCTTTTGTCTTTTTCTGGGCACAATATTTCTGTTAAAGGTGAATGAATTTGGAGGATAGTGTATGATAGCTTAGTTCTGTTTGGCATACACCTCTCTTAAAGAAAGCAACAAAGTTTCTAAGTCCTTAATACCTTGTTCTGGGCAAAGAACTTATCTTAGGCAGTGGATTCGTTTCTGGCACCTGTAATAGCGAAACTCTTTTCTTTATTTAGTTTTTGCATGCACAGTTAAAAGGAGCACTTCCCTAGTTATTTCCTTAGCTAAAGAATCATGTTTGCATATCTCATATCATATTCACTAGCAGCAGACTTTAATTGTCTTGTCTATCCATGCAAGGAAGGTGCATTAGTATTAGGAGTTAAGAAAGTTGATACAATGTTGTACATGTTTCCAGATTCATTGTACCTTCTAGAATAAAGGAAAAGTGAATAGTAGTGTTTGAAATCTTTAGTTATTTATTGTTTCAAAGAGTAATAAATAGTGATGTGATTTGAGTTTCAAATCTGTGTACTTGTTGTTACTTTCTTTAGTGGCATGTGCTTCCCTATTTAGAACAAGGGGGTTTTCTACAATACCTAGCCTCCAAATCTTCTTCAATGCAAACTAAATATTGAATCATGGCCTTTTACTCCAAATCATCTAAGGCATCACCCTAGAGAAGTTCCAAAGTAGACCAATGAGCTTTAACAAGCCAAATCCAACCCCATGTCACTATACAAGTGTTGACTTCACTGCTACAAAAATTATTCTAAAGTGTTGCATCCTACACCGATTCCTAAGATGGATGCCCAAAGGGGTTCTAGAACGAGGCTCAACCTTCATTACCACATTTAATACTTTTCAAAGGGACCGGTCCCTTTAAACCATACAAATTTTTACACTTTCACAATTTGGCCATGTTCCTATCAATTTATATTTTGTATTGAAAAGTCAGTCCTATTTTACATGTT
>APFE030249326.1:50442-61326 GCA_000404065.3 Pinus taeda
AATATTTGCAATTTGTTACAATAATAAGTCCATTATGCACACTCCTCATCTTAGAGTTGGGTAGAGAGGGAGAATACTTGATTGATACCAACCTTGTAGTTGAAAAACTTTTCCTACTCATTGGTTGGACACTCCACCACTAGTTGACACCACTAACACACACCAAAAGTCCAAGATACCCATAATATGTGCCCTACACCCAAGGGCTTAGACTACACCTCCATAAAATGTACCTTCAACTTTAGATGTGCCTAAATAGAAATATCCTAACCCTAGCCTATTTGTTAGATATTTGTAACTTTCTCCTTAACTAACATTTGTTTTTAACTTTTTAATCCACTTACCATATACTTTCTCTTGTTTGTACCCACCTAGTATACAAGAACACTTATGTTTTTAATACAACCAAGTTAAGAGGGCATGTTTCTTTCTTACACTTAAATGTTTTCAATACAACCAAGTTAAGGGCACGTGTTTCCTTTTCAAATTCCAAAAGTATAACATGTTTATCTCTATAAACTAACAACAAAATCATTGCGTAAAAAAGGTAAGCTTAAAATTAAATTAAAATTAGATTATTATTATGATAAATACACCAAATATGGAAAAATTGTTTTCAAACATAGGCATAAAAAAAAGTGTTAGTTTATCAAATACAACTATAAACTTATTAAGCCAGCCTAGATCCATCTTAACCTAGATCTATCAAGTGCTGAGAGGGATCCAATCTCTCGATGTGCAAACCTCTTTTTTGGTGCTCGATAGATCCAGGTTAAGATGGATCTAGGCTAGTTATATAATACTATATAATATCTATATTTGTATCTATGTGTCTCTTTCTTATTCCCTCTCTCTATCTCACCCCCAAACATACACACTCTCTCTCCATATCTATCTCTCTTTCCCTCCCTCTTCCTCTCCGCCTCTCTCTCTTCCCTCTATCTCTCCTCTCTCCATTGCTCCCTTATCACTCCCTCTCTCTCTCTAGCTTTCTCCCTCTATGTCTTTCTTCTTCCTTCCCTCTCTCTCCCCCTCTAAATTCATCTCTATCTCCTCTCCCTTAGTCCTCTCTCTCCCTTTCTCTCTCACCTCCCTTTGTCCCCCCCATCACACACACTCTCTCTCTCCCCTCCATCTTTGTTCTTCCCTCTCTCTCTTTCCCTTCTCTCCCTATATTTATCCCCACCTATTCTCTCTCTCCCCTTCTCTCTTCTCTCCCTCTCTCTCTATCCATCTATCCCTTGTCACTCCCTCTCTCTCTCCACCTCTATCTCCCTATGCCTTAGTTCTTTCCTCCCTCTCTCTCCACCTCTATCTCCCTACGCCTTAGTTCTTTCCTCCCTCTCTCCCCCTCCAACTCCATATCTCTCTCTCCCCCTCCAACTCCATATCTCTCTCCCCCACTCTCTTCTTCTCTCTCTCCCCTCTCTCTCTTCCTACCTCCTTCTCTCTATCTCCCCCCATCACTCTCTCACTCTCTCTCTCTCTCTTTCTCTCTGTCTCCACCCTCCATCTTTGTCACTATCTCCCTCCCCCTCTCTTCGCTTCACTTTGCTTTCTATCATCACTTGGATCCTTAGTTAAGATAGATCGATGTTGGTTCTTACTAATATTTGTATTATATAAATTTCACATCTTTAAATACAAAAGTATTCTCATTTTTAATTTTATTAAAACCTTAATTTAATTTATATGGGAATAATTTTAGTAGTCGGTGAGGATATAGGGTTTATATATATCTCAAAACTAATTACAACCGTTTTCCTATTAGCTTCAAATAAAAAATGTTATAAAATTAAATTAAATTAAAATATCTTTATTGTGAAATAAGTTATGGTTTTTGGGCATGTGGTATTGATAAGGCATGATATTGGCCCATGGTATTGTAACAAAGCCTATTTACAAGTTAATAATATCCATGGTAAAGTGGGGGTGAATATCTATGGTTAAGAATCTTGTCATATTGTTATAAAATATTTAGATTGTGAAATAAGATATGATATTTTGGCATGTGGTATTGATAAGCCATGGTATTAGCCCATGCTATTGTAACAAAGCCTATTCACAAGTTCATAATATCAATGACAAAGCAGGGGTGAATATCCATGATTAAGAATCCTGTCATATTCTTATAAAATATTTTGATTTTGAAATATGTTATGTTTTTTGGGCATGTGATATTGATAAGCCATGGTATTGGCCCATGGTATTATAGCAAAGTCTATTTCCAAGTTATTAATATCCATGGTAAAGTGAGAATGAATATCCATGGTTAAGAATATGTTCATATTGTTATGAAATATTTTGATTGTGAAATAAGTTATGCTTTTAGAGCATGTGGTATTGATAAGCCATAGTATTGGCCCATGGTATTATAACAAAACCATTTTTTACAAGTTAATAATATCCACTGTAAAGTGGGGGGTGAATATCTATGGTTAAGAATCTTGTCATATTGTTATAAAATATTTTGGTTTTGAAATAAGTTATGGTTATTGGGATTGAGGTATTGACAAGCCATGGTATTGGCTCATGGTATTGTAACAAAACCTATTCACAAGTTAATAAAAAAATCAAAATATAACAAATTGAATTGAGCCAACATTTAGATTTTTGCACTCATCCCCATAATTTTGACTTTTACTATTATTATTACTATTATTCTTTAACTAAGCCCATATTTAAAATTGTTTACATACTTACATTACACCTACACATCTACTCCATACTCCATAAATATTGTATTTATTGTTTTTTAAGGAGGGAAATTTCAACATTTTTGAAAAAATTTAGCCTTAATTTTGATGTAACAAAGCCCTCCTAATACCAATCTTCATATGCTTTCTAAAACAAGTAGCATATTTTCATTTTTCATAGGGCAGAGGGAAAACTAGTAGATATTTTCACTTTTCACACAGCTAGAGGGAAAACGAGATTGAAGAGAGTTGTGAATTAAATTTTCACTTTTCATAAGGTGAAGGGAGGGAAAACTAGTAGCATATTTTCACTTTTCACAGGGCAAGAGGGAAAACGAGATTGAAGAGAGTTGTGAATTAAGGTTTTACCAGTAGCAGATTGATATTGAACCCCACCATTAGATCTTCAATCCATTAATGGCGCCCAAGTATGTTTGGTTTCTAACTTCGCTACATTTAAACCCCACTTTTAGTCTTCTTCCACAGGGAGGAGTACACACACCTGAGATCTCTGCTTCAAAATTCACTATTTTTTTCATCCTTGCTTTTAAGTTTATGCTGCAGGACTCCTCTCCTCTGCGGCTTAAAATTTTTCTAACATGGTATCGAGGCAGATTAAATATTGTTAGTGTAAAAACAAGTGTTTTTTACTTGCAATTGAAAATATATTATTAATGTAAAAACAAGTGTTTTTTTACTTGCAATTGAGAATTGTTTTGAGCGCAGATTGTTTTTCTCCTTTGGAGCATATTTACCAGCACTTAGAAAGTTTTTTATTTCACTCAGAAATGACAATATCAAGCACAAGCTTGACTAATCCTCAGATACTTCACTTTAATGGCAAAAATTATGATTATTGGACTATTACAATGAAGGTCTTGTTTTCATCTCACGACATTTGGGATTTGGTGGAGAATGGTTTTCAACAGATGCAGCACCATACAATGCTTTTTCTCAAGCAGAAAGAGATTTTTTAAGGGACAACACGAAAAAGGATTCAAAAACCCTGTTCTATATTTTCCAAGCAGTTCATGAAAGTATTTTCCCAAGGGTTGCAACAACAACGAAGTCCAAGCAACCATGTGACACCCTCTAGAAAGCCTACCAATGCATGGAAAAAGTCAAGATAATAAAGTTTCAAATGTTGAGAAGAGAATTTGAAACACTTTGTATGAAAGAGTCTGAAAATGTGGACTCATTTTTTACACATGTGATTGGATTAGTTACTCAAATCAAGTCTCATGGTGAAACAATTGAAGAAAGGAGAATAGTTGAGAAAGTTTCGAGAAGTTTGTCAGCAAGGTTTGATGCCATTGTTGTGGCCATAGAAGAGACAAAGGATCTCTCACAGTTCTGAGTGGATGAGTGTTATGCATCACCGATTTCTCATGAACATAGTCTAAATAGAGCAACAAGCTTCTCATTGGAGCATGCCTTCAAGAGACAAGTTTCATTTGGTTAAGGTCGATGCAGAGGAAGATCATATGTTAGAGGAAGAGGAAGAAGCCCACATAAAGGTGGAAGAAGCAACCCTTCAAGCACAAGTGGAAGGGGCAACAATCAAAATCCAAGTCAAGGCCCAAGCTAAAATCAAGCACAAGGTCAGAGGTATGACAAATATCAAGTTCAATGTCATTACTGTAAGAAGTATGGTCATTATGCAAATGAATGTAGAAAGAAGAAATACGACATTAGTAACAAACAAAGTGTAAATTTCACAAAAGAAAATTAGAACCATGATAGTATGTTTTTAGCTTGTAATGTAGCACAAGAAAAACAAAGTGATATATGGTATCTAGATTCAGGGTGTAGCAATCACATGTCATGGAACATAGAAATGTTTTCCAATCTAAATGAAAGTGTGAAATATGAAGTGACATTAGGGACTGATAACAAAGTCTCTGTCATGGGTAAAGGAAGAGTTAATATCCTAACAAAGAAGGGGGAGAAGAAGCACATCTCAGATGTTTACTTTGTCCCCAGTTTGAAGCATAACCTCATATGCATTGGACAACTCATGCAAAAGGGCTACAATGTATTTTTCAAGAATGATGTATCAATTTTGGATAGGCCTCCAAGCAGACAATTGATTGCAAAGGTTCACATGACAAACAATAGAATGTTTCCCCTAAAGATAAGATCATATTTGAAAGAAAAAAGGTGCACAAGCACAACTATCAATGAACCCACAAGAGGATGGAAAAAAATATGTTGTTGTCACACAAGTGAACTATCATGCAGAGGTCAAAGATGAAAATTGGTTATGGCATTTGAGATTTGGACATCTCAACTTTGAAGGTTTGAATTTGCTGCATAGGAAAGGCATGGTGAAGGGTTTGCCACTCATAGAAAAACCGAACAACCTATGTGAAGGATGTATCTTGGGCAAGCAACATAGAGAGACATTTCCAGTAGGAAATTCAGTAAGGGAAAAGGCACCTTTGGAGATTGTCCACTCAGATTTATGTGGACCAATGCAGACACCATCAATTGGTGGCAGCCATTATTTTTTGACCTTCATAGATGACTACACAAGGAAGACATGGGTCTATCTCCTAAAACAGAAAAGTGAAGTGTTTGAGTGCTTTCACTAGTACAAGGCTCTTATTTAGAAGCAAAGTGGACACTACATCAAAGTCCTTAGGACTGATAAAGGTGGAGAATACATCTCAAATGATTTCCTACATTTTTGTAGGGAACATGGAATTCACAAGCAATTTACAACAAGTTATACACCTCAGCAAAATGGTGTGGTGGAAAGGAAGAATATGATTATTATGGAAATGGAAAGGAGTATGTTGAAGGAAAAGCATTTTCCAAATGATTATTGGGTTGAAGTTGTCACTTGTGCACCATATATTTTGAATGGATGTCCAACCAAAAGTGTCCATAACGTAGTTCCTAAAGAGGCATGGAGTGGAAGAAAGCATAGTGCCACTCACATGACAGTCTTTGGATGTGTGGCATATGCACATGTGTTGGATGAGTTGACGAAGAAGTTGGACAACAAGGGGGAGAAATGTATATTTGTTGGATGCAATGATGAATACAAAGCATACAAAATCTACAATCCATTTACCAAGAAGGATTCATAGAAGAGGAAGCATGGGATGGAACTTTAGAGAAGATAGTCAATTTGAAAGCATGTATACTGCATGAGGACAAAGAGGAATTGACAGTAGCAAACAATTCTTCAACAGTGACTCCCTCTAATCCTATTTAAACACAACAAAGTAGGAAGCAATGAACACTATCAACAAATAATAGGACAACATCACGCAGTCAAGAAAGTGGTTCCCCAAGGACGTCGCAAAGCGTAACACCAAGTGTCATATCAAGCCTATTTTCAGCGAGCACAAGAAGACCAAAATTCAAAAATTTAAATGAAATTTATGAGCAAGATGAGTTTGATAGTAGCGCTAGTCTGAATTCCTTATTTACATTATTTTGTCATGTAGATGACCCAATCCATTTTGGAGATGTAGTCAAAGAAGAAAAATGGGTTGCGGTAATGGAGGAAGAAACATAAGCAATAGAAAAGAATGACACATGGGAGTTAGTGGACTTGTCGCAAGGAAAATAAGTCAATGGAGTGAAGTGGGTCTACAAGACCAAGAGCAATGTTGATAGAAAGATTGAAAGGCACAAAGCAAGGCTAGTTGTCAAAGGATACAAGCAGCAACATGGAAGAGATTATTCAGAGACGTTCGTGCCAGTCGCGTGGATGGAGACAGTGCATATAGTTGTGGCGATTACCGTGCAACATAAATGGAAAGTGTATCAAATGGACGTAAAGTGAGCATTCTTGAATGGAGCTCTGAAAGAGGAAGTGTAAGTTGCGCAACCGCCTCATTATGAGGTAAAAGGCCAAGAAGACAAAGTGTATTGGTTGAGGAAAGATCTTTATGGGCTGAAGCAAGCACTGATGTGCATGGTACAACATGATAGATGCCTACTTGTTGGACAATGGTTTTGACAAACGTGACGGTGAGCCTCCTCTCTACATCGAAGAGAATGATGGTAAGATTCTCATTGTTGTCTTATATGTAGACGATTTAATTTTTACGGGCAATGATGATTTCCTCATTGCTGATTTCAAACAAGTCATGAAGAATGAATTTGAAATGACTCACTTGGGGTTGTTAAGATATTTTTTGGCATAGAAGTGAAGAAAACAGAGAATGACATTTTTATTTCTCAACAAGAGTATGTAGCAGATATTTTGGAGAGATTTAATATGCAGAACAACAAGCCCGTACCAACTTCAACTGTCACGGGGTTGAAGTTGAGCAAAGAAGATTGCAACATCAATGTCAATTCGGCATTATACAAAAGTATGATAGGCATCTTGATGTATTTGACTGCCACTAGGCCAGATATAATGTATGTAGTGAGTTTGGTGTCGAGGTTCATGGAGACACCCAAAGAAACACATTGGCAAGCAACGAAAAGGATTTTAAGGTATCTCAATGGAACAAAACAGTATGACATTTTGTAGACCGCAACAAATGATTTCAGGCTGGTTTGTTACATTGATAGTGATTGGGCAGGAAGTGTCGATGATAGAAAGAACACATCAGGATATGTTTTTAATTTGGATTCTGGAGCCATTTCATGGGCCTTTGAGAAGGAGCCAATAGTGTCACTATCAACAACAAAAGCTGAATATGCCGCCGCAATGACAACAACGTGTCAGGAAGTTTGGATGAGAAGGATGTTGAGGGATCTTCACCACTACCAAGAGGGAACGACAACTATTTTCTGCGGCAACACCTCAGCAATTGCATTGTCAAATAATTCTGTGTTTCACAAGAGGACCAAGTATATTAACGTTAAATATCATTTTATCATAGAGTTGATTAAAAATGATGAAATTGTGTTGCAACACTGCAGGTCACAGGAACAATATGATGATATTTTCACAAAGCCATTGGCATGTGAAAGTTTTGTTTATCCCAGAGATTGTTTGAGAATTGTCAATGGCAGTATTTGTGATTAAGGGGGAGTGTTGGAAATATTAATCCCAACCACTGCCTTAAACACACTCACAAACACCATGCTTGCCCAGTCAACTACTGCACAGTTGCGATTTTGTTTGTAGACAAAATGACTGAAGTCATAGCAGAAGTAGAGTGTAGAACACATCACAAAAGTTAAGGCATTTAATAAAATTTTGGTAAATAGGTATGGGAAAACATTTACTTTGCGAATGTTGCCGAGACTCCACAACACCTACAAGTTCAGAAAATCATTTACTATGTAAAATCGCCTATGTTGCCTATTAAATATTTTCTGTGTCATGTAATTAATGTCAGATTTGTATATTAAGATAAATATGGATGTACAAGTCATTTGTAAAGTTGGACAAGTTAGAAAGTGAAAGTCTGTGAGATAATGAGGAGAAAATAGTGGAAGAAATATTTCCTTATATTTTAACATATAATATAAAGTGTGACTTATTGTTTCATAATATTAATCCTTCACAAGTAGATTTATTGCAACTTCATTTGTTTTATTTCTATTTTGCGATATCCACTCCACAACGTTTTTTAGCCACTTAACTTTGCTCCAACCAAATTTCTTAGTGAGTGAGACTCCTCACCTCTTCCGTGTAAAATTTTTCTAACAAGGACAACATTTGCATATCAAGAATGCGTATTGACTTTCATGTGTGTGAGATAATCACCACTTCAAATGGTGCAATTGATCCGAGAGAAGCAAAGGTAAATCCGGAAACCTAAGGCTCTAATAAATTTTTGCATGTTTGATTTTACTTGCATTATCAATCAATCTAAACACTTCGTCTGGATTAGGTGAACTTGTCATGTAATCAGTCAACATGGACATAAGTCAATGGGATGTCTCGAAAATGGCAAGTTCCTAACCCAATTTATCATCGACCATTTTTATATCTACTGGAATATATTCAATTGTAAATTTGTGCGGAGTTTCATTTTAGTTTGAGTGTGCAATGCAAGAGTGCCGAGAAAACACATTTCTCCCCTCTCACACACTCAATTTCTTGGTATGTAGGAGAGTGAGCGTAGAGAAAACACATTTGTCAGCGCAATCAACTTCTCAACACTCAAATGAAGCTTCCCACTCCTGCGCCTGTTTAAAATGCCAGTACGGTGTGACTGTACATTGGACATGCAAACCCTAATTATATTTTAAATTTTATGTGGTGATGAGTGCCACTACGTTTCTACCTCTCAGCGTTTGGTCAGTCTGACATCGAATATGGACGTGCTCACACATTCAGCTGTTCACGGATTACATGTTGAGGCTTAAGTCAATGAGAAAATCCGTTGCACACCTTCCTAGTTCGGCATTGAAATGGACCCTGAAAGAAAAAAACAAAGCCTCTCACACTTTAGCAGTAGATCGAATAAGCATTTGGTTAAAAAATTCATATACTTTATCTAATCACCCAACATGACCAAGAATGTCAACCATGCAATCACAGTGCTCCGCTGTACCAGCAATGTTATTATCTCTACCAATATTATCAAAGTATTGCCTGCCTTCATCAGCATGGCATGCCTGGCTGTAGACAAACAAAGCACCAATAAATGTAATATGGTTTGTCTTAGTTCCTATCTGACGCATTTTTTCAAAGAGTTGGAGTGCCGCCTTTGCAAACCCACGCTTTCCATATGCTGTAATAATTGTGTTCCAGGAGACAACATCTTTGTGAGCCATATAGTCAAACAAAGCAGGTGCATCATCTATGCCACCGCATTTTGCATATGCATCAATAAAGGAGGACCTGGTTGACTTGTTCGAGAGCCCCTAGGACAACACATGCCTGAAGAAAACTGATAAATGTGTAATTATTAGGCATGGATGTTGGGTTTTTTTTACTTCTGTTTGAGATGGAAAAATACCAAAACCACAAAATATAAAACACAGAGGCAATGCTTTGTTTTCTTTGCTCCAAGATCTTTTACATAGAGAAGTCTTTTTAAAATTAATTACAGAACACAGAGTATTTCACCACCATAAAATGATTTGTATTCATTAAACAAAAGGACTTACATATTCATCCTCTTTCACTCAGAGGGATTCACCAAAACATTTTCACAAAACTTACTCTGCCTCCTATGAAATTTTACACCACTGTGTGTAAATATTTCATTTACATTCACTGCTGTGTGAAAACAAAGCTTACAGGGAGTTACAGGTTTACCTTTTCACTGCTGTGAAACAATACATGGTTTGAAAACAAAACAACCCACTGGTTTTCATTTACTTCTCCTCCTTGCTGTGCAATCTTCACATTTCTTACATTACCAAGACAACATTTTTACTCCGGTGCATAAAATCTCTTTTACATTACAGACCCAAAAATATTCATGCACTTCTGTGCGTTCCCTGCAATACAAAATTTACCCTCTGTGTTTTTCATTCGCTGCTGCGAATTTTCATTTTCATTCTCACCGTGTGTGTTTTTCACATTCCTTTTATTGGTGCTGCGGACCACAGTTTCATTTCACGGTGTGCAATTACATAATGCTAGTTACAATCCCCGTGGGTTTTCTTTTTCACATGTCAAAACATTTGGTCAACGCTATATTAAAACATATATAAAAAAATAAAAATAAACTTACGAAATACCTCGCCCATACTCCTTTTTAACTTCGCCGTAAGAAATATTCAAAACCTTACCAAAATATATGACAACAATTAAACATAAGGTGTGGGCGGCAACGTATGGTCCACACCTCATTAAATTTTACAGGCCCCTATGCACTTTCCTTGATCGGACGACGGAGAGGCTCAGCATTAATCCAACGGCGGAACTTTCACATCGGAAGACTTTTCTGACAGTACTTTAAACCATCGTGCAACTTTGTTAAATCGACGGCGGTAAATGCTGGAGGTAAATCAACGGGTGAAAACGATATCGGAAGAGGTGAGATGGGTGAAAGATACCTTCCGAAAAGTGCCTGACGCTGATGTCAGGCGAGCGTCACTGCTGGACACATGTCGGCATCGGACCACACTAGTACGGAAACCTCCTTGAGCCAAAAGCGGTGCGATATGTTACTGGGTGGTTTAGGTTTGAACTGAGTGGTTTTATGCGCCGTTGACTGCTGACCCGTCCGCACGGTTGGTGAAATTATAATTTTAACACTCCCCTTTAATTTCACCTGCTGGGCATTCGGTCATACCCAGACACTTCCTC
>APFE030249326.1:76797-125620 GCA_000404065.3 Pinus taeda
AGCCCTAACTCCTTATATCCCGACCTCGTTGGGGACATGCAAAGAAAAACAGAGAAAAAGCAAACCGCTCTGATACCACTGATCCGGATTTAAACAAGAACGAAATAGAGTACAAAGATAACCATATACACAAAGATGCAGCGGAAATAATGCTTCATTTCATTAATGGAAAATACCAAAATATGCTTACAACCAGAAATGGAAATAAACCATCTAGGGCGATGGTAGCTTATCTCTGAGAAGAGATGGGGCGGCTACATGCCTCTGAACTATTCCAAACTGTGTTACAATGAGGATTGAAGGCCTATTTATTGTTGAGAAACAATGGAAAACCCTTCACATTCCAAAACTTAACCCTTGAAGATGAAATGCCAAATTGTGGGCCCTGTTTTGGGTAAATTGGTACATCAATTTCCCGGGGTCGTAACTTTGGCATACGATCTCCGTTTGACGCGTATGATAGCTCGTTAGAAATATCTATTCGAGGACTACCACATGGACCCATGTTGCCCCCATATTTCCAAAAAAACATCGTTTAGGGCCTCAAAACGGCTCCAAAAGTTTAGGACCCGAAAAAATTGCTAAAAATAGTAAATTGTGCTACAATTACGGAAACTGAAAAACTAAAAAAGACAGTTGCGGGGGTCCAAATGGGATAGGTGGGTGGCCACCAACATCCACCTAGATCAGAATGTTTGTAAGATTATTATGTGGACATTTTTATTTCCTGTTTTCTTTCACATGTAATAAGATAGTTGAACTATTTTGGTTATTTTAGTGCTTATATTATTGAGAATGTTCTGCAATGGTTGTTATTGTTGTCTCATCCTTGTGGACTTTTTCGCAAGATACTAGACAAATCTTTGCTTGTTGGTTAGTTGTAATGATTGTCACATTTGCTGTGGACTATTGCGCTGGATATTGGATGGATCCTTCTAGTTCATGTGTGTCTCTTCGTGGGTGGTACTACTACCTCTCACTTAGAGTCTCACTTTTATTTTCCCTTTTCAGTAGGAGAACCTCGACATAGTTCGACATAGTTGCAACTGAACACTCTGTAGGCACACCTTCCTTATTTTTCGAAGACACCCTCGCACCACTCTCTTGTGCTAATAGCTAGAGCCAAGGCAAATATTTAAGGATTTGGAAATGAGGCCTTTATATCGGATAGGACTCCCACACAAAACAGTGTGAGGTATGATTTGGACTTCATAACGGGAAGATCCCCTAAATGTTGGCGTGTCCAACACTGTCAATAGGTTATATAGTCAAACTATAGATATACAAACTATATTCGCTCTCAAACCGAATATTAAAAATAAAATAAAAAAAGACCCAACTAGGGTTTTTAAGAAAAATGGTGAGAACTTATATTAACAAAATACATGTCGAAATATGTCTTTAGAAGGAAATTACTAACATAAGTGAGATATAGACTTTGTACAATCATTTTTATTCTAATACATATCTTATGTAATGAATTAAAATGAAAATAGGTGGATAAAGGGTAAAAATCCTACCTCATAAGAAAGAAAAATGTATAAAATCTTAAAAAAAATTAACAAACATAATGCTCTAAGCCAACAGAGAAATAAGTAAAGACAAACCAGTTTTTGAACTTATCAAAGGAGGAATATATGCAAAGGTTGGAAAACCTAATTTAGATTATAATAGAAAAAAATACACCATAGACCAACAAAAGATTATGGAAAACAGACTCAAGATTACTGTTATTCTAAATATTGAGAAAAACTTATGACAACGACAAATAATAAGGATGGAACTAATTTTAGCTCGAATGTCAATGATAAGAGTTTAAATAGTGTTTCATTCTTGTTGAATATGAAATAAATTATTTAAGCAAATTAAGAAGCCAACATTACTATGAAGAACAATACATATAAAAAATATGGATAAAACAATTAAAAACGCAGTGACTGTGTGAGCTAGAAACTGCTGCAAATCTCATATATTGATTCAACTGTTAACTACATTATTAAATAGTAAAACTATTACTAAAATCAACTATGGAATAATTCTACTGCAATTACAACTAATTTCTAGCACTTTCCAGCAGCACTGACCACCCTAACAACCTGCTGCTTTAATCCCTAACAATCTGCTGCTTTATTTTTGCAGAGAACACAAAATCTGCTGGCTACTTTGTTAGCATTTTACATAACTAATTAAGCATTCATTCTAACACTCCCCATTAATGATTAATGAGGATTTACTATCTTATCTCTTATTGCCAAAAACTGATCTTTTGCCACTGCTTTGGTGAAGATATCTGCTAGTTGATGCTGAGTATTTATATGCTTTAATTCAACATCCTTCTTTCTGCACCAAATCTCTAATGAAGTGATATTCAGGTCCAAATGTTTGTCCTGCTATGATTGAACTGGATTCTTTGCTAACCTTGATGGCACTTACATATTCACAATAAATCACTGTAGGCTGAACTTGTTTTTCTCCAATTTCTTCCAAAATTTTTCTGAGCCAAAAGAGCTTGTGACCTTGCTGAGGTAACTGAAATACTCGCTTCTGTAGATGAGAGGCAACAATGCTTGTTTTTTTGAAGCTCCATGTAAATCAAACCAGGAACCCAAAAGGAGAAACAATTTCAGATTGTGGACTTACGTCATCAAGACTACCTCCCAATCTGAATCCTAAATCCAACAAGATTGAACTTTTCAGAAGAAGTAGTAATGAATACCAAAATTTAGAGTGCCTTTCACATACCTTAAAATCCTCTTGGCTGCCTTCATATGTATTTCAAATGGATTTGTCATATATCTTGAAACAAGTGAAACTGAATATGTAATATCGGGCCTTGTGTGGGTTAGAAATATCAAGCTCCCCACAATACTTCTGTAAGTTTTCTCATCAACTAAATCAGCACCATCATCTCTACATAACACCTCTCCATGAGCACTTGGAGTAGGGGATGGATGACAATCAAGCATATGAAATTTGTTTAACATATCATGTGCATACTTTGTCTGACAAATGAAAATCTCATCCTTACTTTGATAAACCTCCATTCCTAGAAAATATTTCATGATGCCTAGATCTTTCATCTCAAATTCATTCATCATAGCAGTTTTGAATTTATCATTCATCTTAGAACTACTACCCATATACAATAGATCATCAACATACAAACTTATGATTAAAATATCAATACCTTTTTGTTTGTAGTAAAGGGTAGGATCATTCTTACTTCTCTGGAAGCCTTTTTCCTGAAAGTATCCATCAATCCTTGCATACCACGCTCTTGGTGCTTGCTTGAGGCCATACAAAGCCTTCTTCAACTTGTAGACAATATTCTCCTTTCCTTCCACTTCAAAACCTTGTGGCTGCTCCACATATACTTCCTCTTCTAAGTACCCATTCAAGAAGGCACTTTTCACATCCATATGATGCATGCTCCACTTTTTATGAGCTGCTAATGAAATCAACATTCTAATGGTCTCCTGTCTTGCTACTAGCACAAATGTCTCTTCATAATCAATTCCATACTTCTGTGTGAATCCTTTAGAAACTAATCTTGCTTTGTGTCTTTCAACACTCCCATCACTGTTAAATTTAGTCTTATAGACCCATTTGGTGCCAATCTTTTTCTTGTCATGTGGAAGCTCTGTCAACTTCCAAGTGTCATTCCTTTGAATGGAATCCATCTCCTCTTGCATGGCTTGCATCCAAACATCATTAGTACATGCATATTCAAAACATGATGGTTCAAATTCAGCCTTGACTAATAAAGCAAAATTGACTATCTCACCTATTGGGCTTTCTTCATGTGCCTGATTTGCACTCCTCTCATAGATATCACTCAATCTTCTTACCTTCCTTGTAGAACTTGGAGAAGAAGATGGACTTGAACTTGATGTTGAAGAAATTGATGAAGGGCTGCTTGGTGGAGTTAAGCCACTAGTTACAGAAACATTAGTTGGCTGCTCATGATCATTATCAACAATTATATCATCATTCAAAACAGATTTTGTCTTCTCAACATGGCCCTTTTGATGACCATAAACTCCCCCTTCATCAAAAATTACATCTCTTGAGACAATAAGCTTGTTAGTTAGAGGATTATACAATTTATAAGCCTTGCTTGTCTCACTATACCCAATAAAAATGCATAACTCACTCTTTGCATCTAACTTTTTTCTATTTTGATCAAGTACATGCACATAAGCCAAACAACCAAAAACTTTGAAATGATTAACATTAGCCTTTTTTCCATAACAAGCTTCATAAGGAGTCATATTTTCCAGTGCAGTGGTGGGGCTACGGTTGAGGATGTATACTGCTGTAGCAACTGCATCTCCCCAATAAGAGTTGCTCAATGCCTTAGTTTGTAGCATGTATCTTGCCATTTCAACCACAATACGATTTTTTGTTTCAGCTATGCCATTCTGCTGGGGTGTGTATGCTGTAGTATGTTGCCTCTTGATGCCATTCACATCACAATAATTCTGGAAAGCTTTTGAGCAGAATTCTCCTCCACGGTCAGTCTGCAAACATTTGATCTTGCATCCTCTCTCATTTTCTACAAGGGCTTTGAACTTCTTGAATGTATCTAGGGCTTCACTTTTGGCCTTCAAAAAATATACACAACAATTTCGTGAGTAATCATCAATAAAAATGATGAAATATGATGACTTACCCAAACTCTTAGTCTGCATAGGACCACATATGTCTGAATGAACAAGATGAAGTGGGTGATGAGCTCTCCATGCACTACCCTTTGGAAACCTTTCCCTTGCATGCTTTCCTTTAGCACATCCTTCACAAACCTCCTTATGCTCTTCTACCTTAGGCAAACCAGAAACTAATGCATGTGAGGTTAGAAACTTCAAACTCTGAAAATTTAAATGCCCATACCTGAGATGCCATAACCAACTTGAATCCTCATAAGCCATATTAGAAAGATTGTTGTTATGTTCATCAAACCTCAAGGGAAACATCCTATTTCTTTTCATAGGCACAACAGTGATCACCCTATTTCCCTTATTCTTATCATAGATAGTACATGTCTTATTTTCAAAGACTACTTTATAATTTTTCTCACAGAGTTGCCCAACACTCAACAAATTATGCTTCAATTGTGGAGTATAATAAATGTCATGAATACTCTTTATACCTTCTTTTTTTTGGACCTCCATAGCTCCTTTGGGAGCAACCTCCAATGACTTATCATCACCAAGCTGGATCTTGGATTTGAAACTTTCATCCTTTGCTGAAAACAACTTCTCATTCCCTGTCATATGGTTAGAGCATCTAGAATCGAGGTACCAAACATCTTTACTAGTATTTTCACCTTTGGCATAAGATAAAAATAAGTGATCTCGAGGATACTCACCACTTTCTTGAGCATAATTAGCATTTTTACCTTCTTTCAATCTGCATTCTCTTTCAAAGTGACCATACCTGTTACAATGTTAACATTGAACATTTCTCTTATCAAATCTAGCTCTACCTCTTCCTCTGAAACTACCCCTTCCACTTGAGCCACCTCTTCCTCTACCTCTTGAATAATTTTGGCTTTGCCATTTACCTTGACTTTGATGGCTTTTGGTGCTACTGCTACTTGCATCTTCATTCTTTGTAATTTGTAATTTAGAGGAAAAATCTTTCTCTACAGCTTCAAAAGTTTCCTTCAATCTTTCTTCATGAGACATCAAAGATCCAACCAATTCATCAAACTGTAGTTTTGTTAAATCCTTACTTTCTTCCATGATTATTGCAACATGATTCCATCTATGTGTTAAAGATCTCAATACTTTTTTAATTAAAAATTCATTACTTACAGCTTCTCCAAGTGTAGCCATTTTATTGACCACATCTTTGACTCTCACACAATAGTCATTGATACTTTCAGCTTCTTGCATCTTCAAATTCTCGAAATATCGCTTCAATGTCTGAAGCTTGACCACCTTAACTTGATCACTACCTTGGTAAGCTTCTTGTAGAGTCTCCCAGGCAACTTTGGTAGTTTTTGCTCCTAATATTCTTGGAAATAAGCTCTTATCAAGAGCTATCTGAATGTGAAACAAAGCTTGAGCATTCTTCTTCCTTGCTTCCTTTCTTGTTGTTATTTCATTGGTTGTAAGAGCATTCCAATCAGCTGGCTCCTCATATCCTGATTCAACAATCTCCCACAAATCTTTTCCAATAAAATGTTAGCATCTTAATGCACCAATAATCATAATCGTTCCCATCAAATTCTGGAACTAGCATCTGGTTAGAATTCGACATGATTAACTTTGGCGAAATTCCAACAATACAACTTTAACCCAAAATAATTTTACCTGCTCTGATACCACTTGTTGAATATGAAATAAATTATTTAGTACTATGAAGAACAATACATAAAAAATATATATATATAAAACAATTAAAAAACACAGTCACTATGTGAGGTAAAAAATGCTGCAAATCTCATATATTGATTCAACTATTAACTACATTATTAATTAGTAAAACTATTACTAAAATCAACTCTGGAATAATTCTACTACAATTACAACTAATTTCTAGCACTTTCGAGCAGCACTGACCACCCTAACAATCTGCTGCTTTAATCCCTAACAATCTGCTGCTTTATTTTTGCACTGAACACAAAATCTGCTGGCTACTTTGTCAACATTTTACATAACTAATTAAGCATTAATTCTAACACTCCCCCTTAATGATTAATGAAGATTTACTATCTTATCTCTTATTGCCAAAAACTAATCTTTTGCCACTGCTTTGGTGAAGATATCTGCTAGTTGATGCTGAGTATTTATATGCTTTAATTCAACAGAATGGAAGTTTGCTAATTAAAGATTTCTTCATGAAAATAATTTTTCAGGTAAGTTTTATAAATTTAGGTAAGTTTTGTTTATTTATTTAATTTTTTAATTTTTTTCCTGGGAGTGAGGATTTTTGTTTGAGTGTGGAGAGTGAGTGTTGAGAAGTTGATGTGTAGGAGTGCATAGAAAATATATTTCTCTAGCTTAGAACTCTGCATTATTGTTATAGATATAGTTCAAAGTTGAAATATGAAATACTAGTAATGAATAAATGGATAGTTGTAAGAACAAGCTTTCCAATGTGTGGAGCTAAGTTCATCATGTAGAGCTTTGCACTCCTACAAAATAAATCAAAATACACTCATATTAATATCTATTATTATTACCCATAAACATATTAAATTATATTATCCACACAAACATGTTATCCCTATAAGCATGTTATTATCCACACAAACATATTATTAATAGTTATGCCAATTTTTCTCAGAGTTTCATACAAATTTTAATCAATTACTTAACCATAGCTATAGAGAAATAGACTAAACTGCATTACAATTATTACCCTCATTATATATGTTCACCTCGAATATATCGTAATAATAATTAAATTTTAATTTGGAATTATATATCTTGAAAAAAATAACTAACTTTTATCATTAACCTATCATCAAAATAACTAATTATCGACATAAAATATTACTAATGAAATAATAATATGTTAGTTAATCATTAATACTAACCGATTATAATAAGATAATCGTCATCACATATATAATTTTCATGGTTGAATTATTATTTTGCATTATGGTTCAATGCTATGTTATATTCGATAAACTTTATCAATGTTCTTTTATCACTCATGGTCATGGATACGTGATTGTTAGTAATCTCCACCAAATATCTCCATGGTCAATAATTTTCTCCATTGCTTTGATGATTCCAATGTGCACCAATAATGGTTGATCACGATGCACACCATGGTCCATTCATACATTATTTGGTGATAGCACATGCTATTGGAAGTCTTATATATGCCTCAATGAATTCTTTATATAAAGACACTCATGCTTCATGTCTATTTCGTCCCTTGTATAATTGGAATGAATATCTATTATTAGAGGTGAAACATTTCGATGCTTTCACTTATTATGAATGAATATCTATTATTAGGGGTGAAACATGCGATGCTTTCACTTATTATCATTGGTGTTATGTTTACTTCGAAGTTCAATGTTTTATGTGTATATGTATGTTTTATGTGTATTATGGGCGTAACATTGTAAAATATTTTAATTATGGTTTTTTCATTTATTATTAATGAATTTGATATTTTGATATTTTTGGAGTGAAAAAGGTAGAAGAATTATTAGCAAAAGTTAATTTGACAAATTGAGGTCTCCAACAACATTTTGAGGCATCAAATTATACTTTTTGCAGGTAACAGTTTTCCGCTTTAGAATTGCACCTCTTTTACATATTCTACACACAAAGACCTTTCTAACAACAGAAGAATCACCTCAAATGGAGTTTGTATGCAAAAGTTATGCCACTCTGAAGTTGACCTACCTCTTTTGGCTGCCATAATTCGAGAGGATGCCACGCCAGCCCCCATTATTATGGAAAATGAGCTAGCCACATGATCATGATGAAAGAGACTATAGAAGAGTCCATATTGTAACTCTTGTTAAGAGTTGAGTGAGTTAAACCTATCCACTAGTAGGTTATCGGGTTGTGTTATATCTGGGCCACTAGGAGGAAAAGGGGTTCCATTCTTTTTGTGTGAAATTGTTCTATAGACGAGCATAGTAGCCGAGAAAGATAGGGAGAGAGCACATAGAGGATTTTTGCACTGTAGTATTCCACAGGCCATAAGCCTTACATTTTTATACTTGCATCCATTTTTATTTAGAGAAAGAGAGCATAGGAACCTGACCTTCTAGTTGAGTTTTCTCTCAAAAGGGTTTCCCAAGATATATCTTGTGTCAAATGTGGTTTTTGACTTTTTATTTTATTGTTCTCTTCTTTTGCATAAATTTTAATTTTCATGCATACATAATAAACAATAATATGTAGATCTATAAGTCTAAAGAGAAGTAAACTAACACACTGTAGATTTCAGATTTTTAAGTATAATTTTATCATATTTGTTGTGAAAAACTATCTAGTGTAATATCCACAACATTTTACAAATCATATTGATATCAAAGAAGGTTTCTTTGGTTATATTGTGGATAATTGTAAGGGGTATAGATTGGTGAAGCCAAAAGCCATAAAACCCTAGTTATGGCTGATGAATATGTGAATAACCATTGTGATCTTGAAGATGAGAGGTTTTCGTAGATGGAAGCATAAGTCGTAGATATAAGTCATAATTTGAATTGTAACATACTCAACCCCTCAAATATTGTTAGAGGAATGGAGTATTTTGTTTTTTATTATTTTATTATTTATTTTTCTACACAACTTTACTTAGGCTTTCCGACTCATCATCATCACTTTACAAGAGATTTCACTCTGCATGCTTACACACACACACACACATATTAGTCCTTGTCAAATGCAATGACCTCAGTTCTCCACATCAACCCAACACCTTCAAGCATATCATCCTTATGCCTCCCGGGTGGTTCCCACTTGACACACCACCCCACTTATCCTCTCCCAAAAATTCCTAAGCGAGTTCCTTGTTCTTAGTTGGGATCTCCCTTTCAATCTTACGACGATGGTGGGACTATAGAACCTTCTTCCTATTAGCCCCCGTCAATCCGACTGTTGATTGCTACCACACACTCCCACATCACCCTCACCTTGGCAACCCAACACTTTTCTTTCCATGCCTCTCGATACGTCCATGGTCGATCCATTGAGAAGATTGGTCTTGTGGGGCCATCTCCCCACCAATAGGTTGTCAACCTTAGTACAGGCCTTGCCACACACCCATCTTATGTTGATCCACATATCCCATCCTGATGATTTATTAAGAGAAACCCTTTGTTCACCAATGGGGAAGTAGCCACATTGACGAATCTCTCCCATGAGGTCGTACCTATGTCATCCCACTAATTACCTCCCAACACTTTTCTTCGATGCCCCTCTTCCACCTTCGGGTGGGAACTGTCAGGCTTACTTGGAAAGTGGGCCTTTCCACACCAATCTCGTTGCACTTGGTGTACATGGAGCCCCCCCTAGCTTGACCCCACCAACTCAAGTCTCACCAATGGAATAGCTTTGGGACACACACCATCATGCTTGTCCTATATGAGCACCTTCTTACTCACATCCTCCTTCATTCTTTTGGTTCATTGTAGTGGATGACATGTTGTGGGTCCACCTCTGATCAATTAAAAGACCTCAGGGCTGGCGTGTCAGCCAACTCACCCCAACTGACATCATTCTGCTCCCATCTATGCATAATACAATCCTTTGGGGAAGACATTTCTAGTTTCTACCTTCGACCACGTCATCACTTCTTCATCCAATTGTGTTAAAGGAAAAACTAGGTCATGCCAATGAAGAGTCTCGATGACTAGGGTTCCTATTGGTTAATGGTTAAGTTTGCCTGAGTTGAACTTATAAGTTCAAGGCTCATGTCCCTACCGCGCCACAACAAGAATGCATTGGAGCTATGCCAAGGCCCGATTAGGTAAACCCTATCAACCATTGAGCTATGAGCTAGATCTGGATTTTGATCGGCATTGCAAGAACTAACTTCAACTCCTCACCGATTGCTTCTCTTTCATTATTTCGGATAGGGATCTGCCACAGGGGTTTGGTAAGCATCATGAATGACATCGTCACTCAATGGCGATGATGAAAAATGTGGTTTGCTAATGCACCCCATGGTTCTACCCCTCCTAAGCTTAGGCAAAGGCCTCTCCAACAAGTTACCAACCAATCGATATTCCCCATACCAAATTAGGGGATTTCACGACGTTGTGACATAGGTGCTCCTATAGCCACACTCTGTTGTGGGCCTATAGTGACCTTCTGAAGGGCTTCACCTCTCTTGCCCCACACCAAGGGTTCTAGACTCCAAGGTCGGCTTACCGTCGACTTTATGGAACTATGAAAAACCATCCAATACCCAACTAGTGACACTAGGAAGCTAGTGAAATACATCGAGGCTGTTATTGGTGCAAGGTTGACTAAACCTTAATGCAAGGGATTTGACTATCCTTGTACTTAAAGATAGAGTATGTCTTCGAGTGTTTAAGAAATGCCTCATGTGTAAAATCATAGGCTTGTAGCTAACTGAATAATTATATGTATGCAACCACAAACCCTCCCAAGTAGGAAGTCTCTCATGTAATCGTTTCATAATAATAAAATAGGCCTTTATGCCAAAGGTTTCCAAGTTTTATTTCCAAACGTATGTGGATCCATTACTGCTTGTAGCATGTCATGATATCATTAAGGTATTCACGTATATACCATTAACAACACTATTATTTCTTTCATACATAATGGAATTCCAGTGTAGAGGTGTGGCATAATATTTGTTATCAAGTATTTCAATTTACATTATGTTGCATATTATAGGTTATGATGACATTAGAAAACACTTCACACAACCCATCTTTCTAATATAGAAGCACACACTTGCAAAATTCATTTAACAACAATAATAGTTTCAAAAATTCAACACACACACACACACACACACACATATATATATATATATACTGGTCATAACCATAAAAACCATCTCAACATAGAGGTGTGACCACTAGCTCATGTATTATTAGCTTCCATTTTCATCCATAGATGAAATTCCATTTCAATCAAAATGCATAAGGAATTCATCACCTGTTAAACAAATACAAAATATTACTTATCTTTTAAATTTGCAAGGAAACTGAGTCTTGGACAAGGAATCTCCAGCCAACCATAGGTAGCTACAACTAAGCTCCCTTGCAGCTATCACTCCTGAGCCAGATTCAAGAGACCGAGGGGCTTGCTTGTAGGATTAAAAACACGAGCTTCCGACTGAAACATGGAATCAAGAGGACCTCCTTCCTCAATCGCGCCTGCTGACTACTTCCATCTTCTTCAACATAGGGAGTCCAGAGGTTCTTGCCTCACCCCAAGTGCATACACAACGATTCACTCCCTTTTAGGGAGTTCATAATCCATTATAACAATATTGCAGTAACCATAGGTATTCAATCAAGTCTTCCTTTGATGTTGCTTTAGGATTAGCCTCTTCCCAAGATGTCCAAGGTTACAGATCATGCTATCTAAACCAAGAACCTCCATGGGACCCAGGATGTTATAGGGCTCTAAAGATTTCATAACAACCTAAAGACTCCAAGGACCCAAGTTGTTACATGGCTCTAGATACTTTGTCTCAACCCATATCCTCTAGGGATTGAAGTTGTCATAGGGCTCTAGGGATCATATCTCAACCCATAACCTCTAGGGAACCCCAAGCTATTACATGGCTCCAAAGGTTGGCATCTCAACCCATAGCCTTTAGGGAACTCTCATTGCTTAGAGCTCTCGGTTGCGTGATCCCATTTTTGGCCCCTCCTTCCCCCAACATTAGTTCGAATGGACTTTCCCATCCCTTTCCTTATTCTACAAGGTTTGTTCATCTTGGCTTTCATTTATTGCCTATGCTTGTTGCTTGCAATGTGAAGTCTCTACTACATCTCTTCTCCTCTTTTATTGTTAATTTTTTTAAGCAATATTGCTTTGTACCTTTATTTTTCTTCCCATTTAATTTAAGAACCAATCCCTTAAAATCATGCACCAACCAACCTTTAATGAATGTCACAACAATGCATATTTATGCACAAGAAACCTCAATATCCCAAGAAAACAATCCTCCACCTCAGCTTTGGAATTCATGTCCCTTGACTCAATCTTGTTTTCTTAAATTTTATAACTACAAATATTTACAATGCATTTTTATGGGAGAACCATGGTTGGGGCAATCACAGACCCCTTGCTTTTGAGGGAACATCGCGCTTGGTTTTATTTAGATCATATGCAATACCATAGATAAAACACAATAACATATTATTTTAGGGAGATTTATATACACAACCCTATACAATATTTACAATTATATACACATTTTTCTTAACCAAAAAACAAAAAGGGATAATTAGCTTTCATGGCATCAACCATTTCCCACATTGCCTCCTCTGGCCCAAAGTGCTTTAATTTCATTGTGACTTTCTCTATGGCTCAATTCTAAGGCATGAGACTCCTCCATTCTAGAATGCAAATTGGCTCTGGCTACAATTCTCCCTCTAGATCCAACTGTAGCACAAACCAATCAATCACATGATTATAATCCTATACATATCTTTTAAGCAAAGAAACATGGAATACATCATGAATTATAACTGATGGAGGTAAAGCCAACCTATAATCCATTGTTCCAATTCTCTCAAGGATCTCAAAAGGCCCGCCATACCATGGTGCCAACTTGCCACATGACCCAATCATTAAGGAACTCTTCGTGGGTTTGATCCTCAAATAGACATGTTCCCCAACTTGGAACTCCTTGTGCATCTTATGCTGATATGCATAACCTTGTTTTCCTATCCCGTGCCACTTTCAAATTATGTTTTATGAGTTGAACTTTCTCCTCCATTTCCTTGAGCATATCAGGTCCAACAAGGACCCTATTCACTGAATCACTCTAGCTAATAGGAGTGTCACAACACCTACCATACAATGCATCAAATGGATTGATCTTTATTGATTCTTGGTATCCAGTATTGTAAGAAAACTCCAAAAGTGGAAGATACCCCTCCTACTTCATGGGCTGGTGCATCACATACATCCTTATCATGTCCTCAAGGGTTTTATTAGTTCTCTCTATCTGTCCATCTATTTGTGGGTGTTACGTTGTGCTAAATTCCAATTCTATTCTAAATCCAGTAAACAACTCCTTCCAAAACCATGAATTGAACTTAGCATATTTGTCCAATATAATTTTCTTGGGGATACCATGTAACCTCACAATTTCCTTTATGAATATTTGTGCAACGTCACTAGCAGAGTTAGTGGAATGTATTGCTACAAAATGAGCTACCTTGCTCAACTTATCCACCACCACCATGATTGCATCGTGTTGCTTATATTTTTTAGGGAATCTTGTAATGATATCCATGGAAATCACCTCCCATTTCCGTTTTGGAATGGGCATAGACTGTAATAAGCCTGTTGTATGCTTTCACTCAGCCTTTACCTGCTAGCATTGTATGAATTTTGCCACAAAATCAACCACTTCCCTCTTCAAATTCAAAATTTCTTTTGATGGTTGTAGGGGTCTTTTGATACCTTAGATGGCCCGAATATGGCTCAACATGAAACTCTTTCATTATCAGCCTCTTTATTTAATCATTGTTAGGTACATACATTTTTTTTTTAAACCCGATTAGGATGTCCTCAGTGAGGTGATATTCTTAACCTTCACCTCCTTGCAACATTTTTTCTTTCATTTACTGATATTTTTTATCTTGTTACCCAACACTTTTGACCCTTTCTACTAGGATTGTTTTGTATGCACTCATAACTACCAAGTGATTTACCTACAATCTTCTACTCAAAGCATAAATTTTTTTCTCTCTTTACCTTTTATGTACTTAATTTCAAAGTAAAATTCACGAAGCATAGTCAACCATCTTACTTTCCTAGAATTCAATTTGGGTTGCCCAAACAAATACTCGAGCCCACTATGGTCTGTCATGAGTATAAAGTTTCTACTAAGGAGGTAATGCCTCCAAATTAGCAAAGCATGAATAATGGCAGCTGACTCTAAATCATTGGTTACATAATTCACCTCATGTTCATTTAACTTCCTAGATGCATAAAATAAACTTCCCTTCCTGTATTGGGACTTGTTGATGGTGTTGGACCCACCAACATTCAGGGATCTCCCTAGTATGAAGTCCCAACTAGACCTCACATTGTTTGGTGTTGGAGTCCCATCCGGTATGACGGTCTGGTTGCCATTATCTTAGAGATTTTCCTTAGCTCTTGATGTTTAGTGCATGAGAGTGTTATGATTGTAACTTCAAGAAAGCGAGGTGAGTGTTCCTGGTGAGTGATTAATGTAACTTTGTGTCTGGGTTCTCTTACTGTAAAAAAGGGGAAGGTGAAGTGAGCCTCTTGATGAGAGGGAATAGTCCCAACCCATGCAGAAACACACGTGAACAATGACAAGGGTCTGTCAAGCATCCAGCGGAATAGTCCACATGGGTGTGACGGTTGTTAAAACCAAGAAAACACAATGATGGTATATCTAATGTTTGGCAGAGTAGTCGACATGATCAGGACATAAGTGATAAGAAATAAAACACATGTTCAACAATATGAGTACTAAAATAACTGAAGTAGTTCAACTATCTTAGTACGGATTAAGAAAACATATACTACAAACATTTAAAGAATAATCTTACAAACATATACAAAACATGTGTGAAAACGTGGTGGCCTGAGACAGGCTTCTAAATTAAGAAAAAGATGCAAGACACATCCATACACCATACATCACTAGTGCTAGTAGTGGGATGTTTGGGCCATTGCTCACTCCTCAAAGAACAAACTACAAATTCTCAAGGCTATGTGGGAAGAACCAAGGTGAAAAGTCCTTTGCTCATACAATGAGGTGGTATACATAGCCAAGGGGGGATAACTGACCCTTGTGACTCTTTGAATTGCCTCATGATTGTTTGACTGCCTATGAATTTTCGACTTTACATGACTCTTCAGCTTCATATGTGGGTCTTTTGGAATTCCGCTTTACATTACATTGATTACAACAAGTATGGCCCATAGTAGTGATATGGCCGAGACAACTCATGACACAACTCGACATGACACTGCTCACATGGACTGGCTGATTGTGGCATCTGTGTCGAGCTGCTGTGTTGTTGAGTGATGGTATGCTCTTGGTGTAGCATGTCTTTACCTCCGCATGGAAAAGTTCGTGGGGCCTTCGATGGTGTTGGTATTTGATTGATGGTTCATGCGTATGTGTCCCTTTGGTGTGCTGCTCGATGTGCTTCCTGCGTTCACTCGATGTGAGCAAGTCTTCTAGCATGCACCTCTTCACCATCCCATTCATCGTTGTACCATGTTTCATCGATGTACTTGTTGTTGTAATCACTCATGACGAGACAACATCAAATCCATAAATATCCTAGTCTAACATGATGCATTGTTTTTTTTTTTCGTTGCAGGTGACCGAGAGAAGCATAAGGCACTGAAAATGCATAGAGCACAACTCAGGCCAAGATGCAAGGCTCCAGAGCATTGTTGGGAAAAAATGCACAGATGTCACTAGGAGGCAGATTTGCACAATCGGGGACAACAATGACAACTATGTGGAAAGTCCTAGCTTGGAGGCAAAATTGTGCAGTTTCCAGGAGGAAGACTAGGGAGGGTGTCAAGGAACTTCTAGGCCAATCTATGCAATTTTCAAGGGGAGCACTGGGCAAGTCATCCAATTGGGATATGCACAGTTTCTTCGGGGAAGACAAAGTGGGCAGCAGGAAGCACTAGCAAAAAAATATGTGCATTTTTCTAGAGGAGGACAAGATCGAGATGCAGGGGATGCTGATCAACATTGTGCAATTTTGGGAGACAGTATGGGCCTGGACATAACTGCACAATTTCCAAGCTGATTTCAGAGCAAGGTAGAAGGGTAGGTGATAGACAAACCTGTGCAATTTTCTGAGGAAAAAATAAGCAGGCAAGCATGGAAGCCTTCCTGTTAGATCTACGCAATTTCTCGAGACAATGCAGTGGTAGACAATGGAGGCCATGTTCCACATGTCTATATAGTTTCTGTAGGCAGTGGAGGGAAGCTAGGCTGGACAAGTTCTACATAGTTTTTGAGATTAGTGCAACCTTGGTTCACAACTCAAGTCATTTTTGTTTTGTTGACCAGCAGGAGGCTTGATGGGAGATCTTGCGGGAAACACAGACTTGATTGAGGTTCTATGACAACTTCTGTGTATTTATGGGAGACAATCAGTTGGCTCAATTCTGTAATTGTGCAATGCAGGCTGCCCAGAGGACAATGTCAGGCTCTACGCATTTTTGGGAAGTAGTGTAATGTCACTGAGATTGAGGTTCGGTTGAAGGAGGGTTTTCCAGTCGATAGATTTTCAGGAAAATGACTAAGTGCGAAAGCAAGTGTACTTGTGCATACATGAGAATGTGATCAGACACCTAGCATGACTCATGAAAAGGCACCTCAAACCAACAAGACAAATATGTGCTCAGTGAGATTGACTCAAAGGTTAAGAGCGACAAGTGCGACACTTAAGATATATGTTTGAACGACTGTGAAGAAATTTGTGTGACAATGTTTACACCTTTGTGTGTGAGTGCGACCAATGTCAACATAGCGAAAACAACTCATGCAAACAAAGACAAGCCTTCAGAATCATGAGAACAAGCTTGCAAGAAAGACATAACAATCAACATGCCAAGAGATGACTGATGGTCAATCAAGAAAAAGGGTGTGAAGATTCGACATGAGCTCATGGGATGAGCCTGAGTGTTTGCAACCATCAAGTGGAAAAACCAAGGAAGGATTTGAAATTTGGATGCAGGCCAAAATTCTGGAGGGTGTTACAAATGCTACAACACTTGGCGACACACTGGTTGAATACTAGCTTCTCTGTTTCGATTCATTTTTAGCACAAGGCCTTGTCCTTTCAGGGAGAATTGATTCACTCCACAGGTTACTTTGGCTTCCCCACTTACCCATGGATAGACATTGTTCACCTTGTACTGGTCAACTCAGTCAAACACAACAAATTTTTCAGCTAGACCATAGTGTTTCAAAAATGGGATGGGTAGTTTGGTTTGCGAGCTTAAGATTTACAGAGTATAAGTTTTCATCTCTGGTGTTGCTCCGCTGCCAGTAGGCCTAGACAGTAACCTTGCGAAGTCATTCAGGAACACAAGCATCACTCCACTTCAAACGAACCTGTTCGGTACCCTGGTGGAGTTTCCTACTTCACCTCTCTACGCATGAAGCCTTTCTCTTCTTTCACCTTTGTATTTTTTAAAAGAGGATTGTGCATAGGCACTTATTTATTTTTGGGGCAGAAAAGGGATCCCGACTTATTGAGAGAAAAAGAGGTTGTTCCTTTAGAGAATCATGTAAGAACTTTGATTTACGTTTGCTCATTTAGATTTTCCCCTTCTGCATTTCTACTAGTTGGATTAAGCTTGAACACATAGAGCACAAAAATGAGTACAGGCACGGGGTTTCCCAGTTTGGACACAGGTTCATGGTTTGACTAGAGCTTCCCTTACATAAAGATCATATTTTCTTTCAAGGCTTGATCGACCAAAATTTACAACCAAGCACAGAGAATATGGACATAGGATTGTCCAAGTGTTATAGTGTCACAAGACTCTTTAAGCTCAGCCACATACTTATTCAAAAGCCAGAACACAGTATAGGACAAAAATTATTTACAAAAAAAAATGACAAGATAATCAAAATAAAGCAAATAAAAACAAAGCAAAAAAAGAAAAGTAAACAACAAAACAAAAATGAGCATGCTCTGTACATAGGTGGAGCATGGCCCTAGGTCATTGAAAATAACACTTTAAATCTTGGTCAATCCTCCCGTCAAGTGATTTAACGAGATACGTGTGTTGGCCATGTTTTTCGTGAACCGTGTATGGACCAATCCATAGGGACTGGAACTTCGTATGTTTACCTTTGTCTTCGTGGGGTTGATCCCACTTCAATACTAAGTCACCCACAACAAAGCTAGCGTTCCCTGCAAAATTTTGATCGAACCATCTCTTGATATGATTCTGGTGTAGTGAATTTTTTCTTTTTCTTTCATATGTTCTTCCTGTAAGTTGTGTAATGTGTCTATCCTATGCTAAATCAATAGACACGACTTGCCTCAAGGTTCTCGGGATAACTGGAGAGTAGGAAAGTAGATATTTGGTGGAAGGATGGCTTCTTTTCCATATGCAAGGAAGTACGGAGATGTGTTCAGAGAGAGCTTGGGTGTAACTTGGTTACCCCAAAGTGCATTCACCAGAGCAAAATACCAGTTTCACTACTCAGAGTAAACAATCTTTTTGATCATGCGAATGAGATTATTGTTTGTCAATTCGACAAGACCATTTCCCTCTGGGTAGTAGTTAGTGTAATATTTAAGCACAATGCCATATTTCAATGAAAAATCATACAATTTCAATGAAGAGTAGTAAGTTGCATTTTCAAAAACAAGTGATACAGGAATTCCAAACCTTGAGATGATGTTTTGCTGAAGGAAGTTGATGACTTCTTGCTGGTTGACTTGTTTGAGTGAAACTGCTTTCGTCCACTGCGTGAAGTAACCTGTAGTAGTCAGAATGTAGCAGTGCTACTTTGTTGAATGTGGGAATATTTACCCAATGATTTCTAAGCCCCAACGTTGGAATGGTTTTTCCACTGCAACAAGTTGTGGACCTTCAAGTTCTGTCGGTGCATCGTTGACAGACAGGGCATTTGCGGGCATAAGCGTGTGCATCTTTAAACAACATGGGTGAGTGGAAACCGACTCTCATGGGTTTGTGCATAGTAGTGTTACCCACAAAGTGACCATCAAATCGTCCATCATGCATGTCATGTAATACTTTCTCTGAATCTTGTTCCTCTAGGTACCTGAGAAAAATTCCATTGTTGTGCTTTCTGTAAATCACTCCATGCACCAACTAGTAAGATAAGGCTTTGAGGTGAAGTGCCCTATTCTGTCACATGGAAAAGTGAGAGGGCATGGTGCCGTGCTCAAGGTATTGGTGCACTTCTTTGTACCAAGAGTTGCCATGCGAAGTGGGTGGTGCTCTCTCTATATTGTACATGTCGATTTCTTGCTCCCAACTGACAAGCTCTTCTTCTTCCTCTTGTGTGTGTACTTCTTCTGCTGCAAGTCTACAAAGACCATGACCCTTGATAGTGTGAAATGGATTGATATCAAGATCATATTATTGTAGTCATGTCATCCAATTTGCACGTCTTTCACCCAACTCTTGTTGAACAAGCAATGCTCTGACTGCTGGGTGTGACACATAGACTATGCAATGAATTTTCAGCAGGTAGGGTCTGAAGTGTTTCACCACCTTATATACAACATATGCTTGTTTATCCATAGCAAGATGGTTGAGCTTGTGTCCTTGCATGGTTGTGCTCATGAAGGAGATGGGACGTTCATTTTTCATCTCATCCTTATGTGTGAGCACTGAAACGAGTGAGTTGTCGGAAGCGAATGTATAAAGCAATAAATATTTTCTAAATTTTGGGATGTACAACACAAGTGCATTTGCTATTTCCTGCTTGATACAGGTGAACGCATCCTTTTCCTTATTCACCTAGTTGTAGACTACATCCTTCTTAATCATGTATTAGATAGGTTTGACAATCTGCACATAATCTAAGATGAACTTCTGGAGGAAGTTGATCTTCCCCAAGAAGGACTCCATAGATTTCTTGTTGACTGGGTGAAGAATCTGCATGATAGTTTCAACTTGGTCAAGATCAACCTTGATCCCACTCTTGGTGATGATATGCCCAAGGAGGTTCCCCTCTGACACAACAAATACACTCTTCTTTGGATTCAAGGATATCTCGTACTTTCAACATCACTCAAAGATCTTCTTAAGATGGCATAGGTGGTCTGACCGTTTTTTGGAAAAGACTGCCACGTCATCAAGGTAGACCACCATGCACTTTTCGATGAGCCCACAGAAGGCAATGTCCATAGCACACTGAAAATTTGTGCCTGCATTTACCAGCCCAAATGGCATTCTTCGGTAAGCAAACGTACCCCACTTGGTATGGAATGTAGTCTTAAGTCTATCAGGTTCTACTACCAGAACCTGGTTATATCCAGAAAATCCGTCAAGGAGAGAGAACATTTCAACTCTAGATACTTTTTGCAAGATGTGCTCCATAAACGACACAGGGTAGTTGTCTTTGTCCAAGGTCTGATTCAGATTTCAAAAATCTATGCATAGGTGGATTTCCCCAAACTTCTTTCTTACAGGAACTAAGTTTGAAACCCAAGTAGAATGAAGAACCTTTTATATGATCCAAGCATCCAACAACTTAGTCAATTCTTTTTGTATGAGGGGTTCAAGTGACAGATGGACTTTTCTGAGTTTCTGCTGAAATGAATTGACCCCTTCTTGGATCGGAATGATGTGTTGGATGATTCACGTGTCATGTGTTTTCAAGTCATCGTATGTCCATGTGAATACATCATGGTACTATTTGAACAGGAAAAAAAAGGCTTGCTACTCTTTTGGTGTGCAACACGTACCAAGAGTTAGGAACTTCAGATCTCTTTCTGTTCCCAAGTTAATATGTTCTTGCATCAATGTGGAATTGTGGGTTTTGGTATTCCTAGGCTGTTTGAAGCGGTTCTTCAAGTCATAAAGTTTCTCAAGTGAAACCAAACCCTTGGGGATGGGGTTTCCTTTGCCATCATCAGTTGTGACTTGCAGAGACTACTCGTGCACGCATTCATCTATCCCTGCATCTTTGGAGACGTCAGCGTTTGCCATGAAATGCAGTATCTATTCACCATCATCAAAAACACGTAAATTAGTGATGTTTTCATGGATAGATCGTTTATACAAAATTTGAACAGTAAATCTATCCCTAAGCAGTGTCATCCTAGCAGGTGCATTTTCCATAGAATTTGCAGTTGCATTGCACATTCTTGGTACAAATATGATATTAAATCTTGGAAATTAGAAATAAGTTGCCATACCTCTTTCTGGTAACTCTTAAGACGGGGTGAGACACAATGTATGGTGTTACAAACCTTCCATACCACAATCTCTAAATCACCTGCCACTTTCAGCATAGAAATGTTGAGACTGAGGGCTTTGTGCAAACCCAAGATGGGTGCTTCATATTCAATGTGTTGTTTGTGCATTCAAAATCCAGGCGGCTTGATACTAAGTGTTTCTTTTTCCTTGAGTCGATCAAAACACACCTAGCTCTAGAGACATTCTATGTTTTGGATCCATCAAAATGCAAGGTCCACAAGTCATCTGTACAAGGACCACTTGTCACGTTAGTACTACTAATACTATTGATACTATTGTTACAAAGTATTGTACAAGTTTCATTTTCACCAGTTGGGCAAGAAAGGAGACCCAACTGTGTATCTGGTGGGATGGGGCTTGGCTGTGCAAGATAACACCCCAGTTGCGTTTCCAGAAAGAAATTCCTGAACAGAAGTTCTGTGAAAGCCAATGGTTCATTTTGAACATTCAAGGGAGTGATGATGTGTTTCATGTATCTCTCCGACAACACTTGAATATGATTGTTTCTGTCCTAGTACAGAAGCCATAAATGTGACCAGTTTGTAGAAAAATATCCTTGCAACTTGCTGGACTAGTCTCTGCTGAGAAATAAGCCATATGCTTCCGGTATGTCCATGATCACAATGTTGATGTACTGGTGAATGCGTCCATTGGATGATAACTAGATGATCACATCCCGAATTTCACCATTGGATCATACATATTTTTGGTCGATTTGGATGATCTATGTGGTTGTACTGCTCCATTATGCATTGACCTGTTTAGAAATGGAGAGTGGCATGACATTGACTATTACGCCAGAGTCAACCAAATAGTTTTGGACATTGAAGTTGAACATTTCAAATGATAACAAAATTGGTAGGGAGAGCGAGCTTGCTTCTTCCATGCAAAGCATGTTGAGTATAGATGCGAGTGATCCAGGAGACTTACTTGGTACCTTGCTAGAAGAGGTAACATTGTATGTGGATATTTTCCCTAGTGCATGCAAAATAATATCTCGCTAACTTGTAAGTTTTCTAAGCTCTTAAAGAGAGATTTTTGCACTGGTCTTGTTCATGTCTTCAACAATATTGTAATCCAAAGCGGGAAGACTCACCAAGTTGTTCCGGGAAAGAATTATGTTTGTACTATTCGGTGGAGTGCTTTGAAGTGTGTTTCTCATGAACATATCTTTTGTTGTAGCTATCTTCTCGGACTTACTTTGTGTTTTCTGTGTTGAGGATGTTGGTGGATCAAAATTTTTGAGCATTTTCTTGAATTTCTCTTTCGGTATCTCAATGACAATAGTATCCCCTTGACTTCTCAAGTTGTATCGACCGTTCTGTTTTGGAGGCTCCTTCTCGGTGGTGGTTTTCTTCTGGGAAATGTTTAGAAATTGATACATGTTAACCACGTGCCCATAACTTGGAGCTTCATCAGATGCAACATCCCCTTCATCATCTTCATCTTCTGATTGGACTTGCTCACTGGCGTTAAAATGATCATTCATCCTTGAAGCCACATAGCCTATAACTTGGTTCCAATATGCACAGGTACTCTATGAATGTCGTGCTTGGTGGAACTCACAGAAGCTATCCTTCACAATCAAGTTGATTTGGAACACAACATTTGAAATCTACGCAATTTTGGCTAGGTGGTTACTATTGCTACCTAATGTCACATTCTTCCTGCGCGCAAAATTGGAAGGTCTTCTACTCACTATTGTCTCATTTGTACATTGCTTGAGCTTTTCTACTTCAGTTGTCAAGGACTTGAGGAGATGAGTAAGGGTCTTAATTTCACTTGTTTCCTTTTCCTTTACCTTACTCGCTGTAGCCTGAGACCTCTTGCCCCCATCTTTGGAGTCCTTCAATAGTTCATCATCTACAGTGACCCCAATCACGCGCAGGTCTTTCTCCACATCAATTGCTTCTTGGCTATTTTCGGAAAATGTCGGTTTCACAGCTTGCTTGATGAACTATGCAATGTTGGATGACAATGCAGATGTGTAGTAGTCGAATGTCATGGAGTTATGAGGTTTAGTGTCTGCAGTGAAATTTTTTAGGATACAGTTAAACCTATGGTTAAAATATTTCACTTTCTCTTTCTGCTCCATCTTAAGATTACCCAATTATTTCAATACCATGGCGGGGGTTTTGTCATCAACAAATTTCTAAAGGAAAATTATCTTGAACATTCCCTAGTTCTCAATGGAGTTGACAGGAAGGCTGTGGTACCATACAGTTGCTCTACCATCCAAGGTACATGGAAACAATCTACATGCAACATCATCGTAACGCAACTTGAGTGTCTGCAGATGTAGGTAGAACACATCTAGGTGATCTTCTACCTTCATTGCTCTGTCAGGGTCATACTTTATTAACAGCTTCTCTGCATGCCTTGTCATCTTGCGCAAGGCACCTTGGAGTGCCAATGGGCCCTGTTTCATCTATTTAATATTTTTATCAGCCATATTGTCTTCTTCTTCGTACTCATCCTCTTCCTTTGAATCAGACGATTCAACATCCAAATATGTTAGTTTATCTCGGCGTCCGCCTCCTGCGCTACCTTCCCCACCACTACCTCTATTGGAACTGGAGACCAAGAGTGTGTTGTTAACTTCTTCTCCTTGTAGGAAAACATGAATTTTATCTTTTTTCTTAACAACTTCTACCATATCTTCAAGAGTGGCGAGGATTACTTCTTCAACAGATGAGACTACCACTCCTGTGGGTATGGACTTTTTCTTCCTCTGTGAAGAGGGAAGATTGTGTACTCTAGGAATCAATCCAACAACTTTGGAAAACTGAAGGGTGATGGGAAGGACAACGCAAAGGTGATGTATGAAATTTCTTATTCGGGTCTAGGAGGTGAGGAGTAACCAACTTCAAAGTTGTGCGTGGTAGAGAGGGAGTTCGTGTTACTACCTTGACTAGATGATGGATACATGGGGTTGAGCGGACATTAAGCCATAAACTACTAGCGACCCTCCTTATAGTTCCATAAATGTTGAAAGTAATATACCCTCCAACATTCAAGGGATCTCCCCAGTATAAAGTCCTAACTAGACCTCACATCGTTTGGTGTGGGAGTCCCATCCGGTACGATGGCTCGATTGCCATTATCTTAGATATTTGCCTTAGTTCTTGTTGTTCAGCACATGAGAGTGTAATGCTTGTAACTTCAAGAAAGAGAGGTGAGTGTGCCTAGTGAGTGCTTAATACAAATCTTTGTCTAGGTTCTCTTACTCATTAAAAGGGGAAGGTGAAGTGAGGCTCTTGAAGAAAGGGAATTGTCCTAACCCAGGAAGAAACGCACATGAAGAACAACAACGGTTTGTCCAACATCTAGTGCACTAGTCCACAGTGGATGCAACAGTCATGAAAACCAAATTTCAAGGGAGAACACGTACACCTTCCAATGGGATAGTCCACATGGGGGTGATGGTCATTAAAACCAAGAAAAAACATAGATGGTCTTTCTAATGTCCTGCAGAGTAGTCTACGTGGATGGGATAATAGTGATAAGGAATACAACACATATTCAAAAATATGAGTACTAAAATAACCAAAGTAGCTCAACTATATTAGTACAAGTTAATAAAATAGATATTACAAACATTTAAAGAATAGTCTTACAAAGAGATACAAAACATGTGTGAAAATGTGTTGGCCTGAGATAGGCTTCTGAATTAAGTAAAAGATCCAAGACACATCTGTACACCATACATCACTAGTCCCGGTACTGGGACATTAGAGCCACTAATCACTCCTCAAAGAACATACTACAAACTCTCAAGGCTATGTAGGAGGAGCCAAGGTGAAAAGTCCTTTGCTCATACAATGAAGGGGTATATATATAGCCAAGGGGGGATAACTAACCCTAGTGACTCTTTGAATTCCCTCATGACTATTTGACTTCCTATGACTTTTTAAATTTACATGCCTCTTCAAATTCATATGTGGGTCTCTTGGACTTCCACTTTACATTACCTTGATTACAACAAGTATGGCCCATAGTAGTGATGTGGCTGAGACAACTCATGACACAACTTGACATGACATTGCTGACATGTACTCGCTGAATGTGGTGTCCATGTCGAGCTGTTGTGATGCTGAGTGATGGTATGCTCTCGGTGTAACATGTATTTACCTCTACATGGAAAAGTGCATGGGGTCTTCGATGGTCTTGCTCTTTGCTTGATAGTGCATGTGTATGTGTCCCTTTCGCTCGCTGCTTGATGTCCTTTATGTGTTCGTTTGAATGCGAGCAAGTCTTCTAGCATGTGCCTCTTCTCCATCTCATTTGTCGTTGTGCCATGTTTCATCGATGTACTTGTTCGTGCAATCACTCATGATGAGACGACATCAAGTCCATAAATTTCCTAGTCTAACATGATGCACTGTTTTTCGTTTCGGTGCAATTGACCAGGAGAGTAACAAGGCATTGAAACTACACAAAGCACAACTTAGGTCGGGATGTGAGGATCTAGAGCACTATCGGGAAACACTGTCCATATGTCACTGGGAAGAATATTTTCACAATCTAGGATAACAATGAAAGCTACAGGGAAAATCTCAGTTTGGAGGCAGCATTGTGCAGTTTCCAAGAGGAAGACCTTCTAGGGTGTCGGGGAACTATGCGCTAATCTATGCAATTTTCAAGAGGAGCACTGGGAAGTCATCTAGGTGGGATCTACACAGTTTTTTTGGGGAAGACAGAGTGGGCAATAGGAGGCACTGGCACAAAAATATACGTAGTTTTCAAGAGGAGGACAGGATCGGGCTGCAGGAGTTGATGATCAACATTGCACAATTCTAGGAGACAATCCGGGCTTGGACATAAGTGCATAATTTCTGGGTTGATTGTAGAGTGGGGAAGAAGGGCAGGTGATAGACAAATCTGCACAATTTTTTTACGGAGAATAGAGTAGGCCAGCAGGGAAGCTTACCTGTCAAATCTGTACAATTTCCTGGGACAGTGTAGTGATAGGAAGTGAAGGCTCGTCCCACATGTCTATGTAGAATCTGCAAGTAGTGCAGGGAAACTAGCATGGACAAGTTTTTCATAGTTTTGGAGATCATTGCAACCCTAGCTCACAACTCAAGTCATTTTTTTCTGGTTGACTAGTGGGAGGCTTGATGGGAGATCTTGCAAGAAGAGGAAACTGGATCGGGTTATGGAACAATTTCTGTGTAGTTCTGGGAGACAGTCAGCTGGTTCATTTCAAAAATTGCATAATGCAGGTTGCCTGAAGGACAACCTAAAGCTCTACGCGGTTCTGGGTAGCAGTGCAAGGTCTCTGAGATCAGGATTCGATTGAAGGAGGGTTGTCCAGTCGATAGATTTTCATCAAAATGACCAAGTGCGAAAGTAAGTGTACTTGTGCATACATGAGAATGTGATCACACACCTAGCACGACTCACAAAAAGACACCTCAAACCAACAAGACAAACATGTGCTCAGTGAGATTAACTCAAAGGTTAAGAGCGACTGTTAAGATATGTCTTTGAACGACCATGATTAAATTTGTGCGACAATGTTTACACTTTGTGTGTGAGTGAAAATGATGTCAACAGAGCTAAAACAACTCATGCACACAAAGAAAAACCTTCAAAATTGCCAGAACAAACTTGTGTAAGCAAGGCATAGCAATCAACATGACAAGAGACGACTAGTTGTCAATCAAGCAAAAGGGTGTGAAGATTCGACAAGAGCTCATGGGATGAGCCCGAGTGTTTGGAACCATCAAGTGGAAAAACCAAGGAAGTCTCCGAAATTGGGCTGCAAGCCAAAATTTGGAGGGTGTTATAACCACTATGGTAGGACTCCACAGCCCTTCCTTGTAAGCATCTATGCACACCACAAAATCCTTATCACGATCTACAATTCTCAACATTGGTGCATTGGTGAGCAACTGTTTTAATGACTCAAAGCTTTCTGCACATTGAGGTCTTGACTCAAATCTCTTTTGATTTCTCTACGAAGTTTTGATGGGATGACCTATCTTGGAGAAATTCATTATAAATCTCCTATAATATCCTGCCAATCCCATGAATGATCTAAGCTCATCCACATTCTTTAGAGTTGACCACTCCATTATGGCTTTGATCTTTTTAGGATCTACTGATATCCCTTCCTTGGAGACAATATGCCCTAAATAATGTATTTGTGCTTGGAAGAAATTAGACTTGCTAAGATTTGCATAGAGCTTGTGCTCCCTCAACAGTTGTAGCATTGCAGTCAAATTCTTAACATTCTCTTCCTCTCTCTTGGAGTACACCAATATGTCATCGATAAACAGATGACAAATTTATCCAAATAAGGACGAAACACATTTCTCATTTGGCACATGAATGTGGTAGGGGAATTAGCAATCCCAAAAGGTACCACTGCGAATTCATAGTACCTATATCTTGTCTCAAAAGAAACTTTATGAATTTCCTCCTCCTTGATTCTTACTTGATGATATCCTCACCTCAAGTCAATCTTGGAGAAAACTTCTGCTTCCCTTAGTTGATCAAAGACGTTATCAATCCTTGGCAAAGGGAACCTATTCTTGATGGTCACCTTCCTCATTTTTCTATAATCAATGCATAGTCTAAGGGTTCCATCCTTCTTCTTCACAAACAATATAGGTTCTTCCCATGGGGACACACTTGTACTTATGTACCCTTTGTCAAGCATTTCTTTTAGTTACAATTTTAGCTTGACCAAATTTAGGGTGCTCATCCTATATGGTTCCTTGGATGCTGGTGCTACTCCAGGTACCATCTCAATAGATAAATATATTATCCTTGTGAGGAGGTAATATAGGAACCTCCACTGGGAAGGCATTTGCGAATTGCTACAAAACATGATACTTCTTTAGTATCTCAACTTCCTTGTCTTACCTTCCACTGTCGAATTTCTTGTCCTTTGAAACTTACATTGCAAACAACGTGCATCCTTTTATGCAGCTTTTTTTGGCTTGCATAACAGTGAACAACCTTACTGAAATGGGCTTTTTCCCAACCCACAACACCGTTTTTACTCCTTTCTCATCTAAGCATTCAATTATTTTTCCATAGAAATCTACCTTAGTTCTATGTAAATATAACTAATCCATCCTTAGCAGTATGCCATACACATCCAATGGCAATACGTTCAGGTGGGATTTCGTGGGCATGCTACTAAACTCAAATACGCAGGACCTTATCCATTGGCTTATTTTCCATTTTGTATCAGTTGCCAACTGAACCAACCAAGGTTCTTCATGCAATTCCTGGGATCATTTTCATTTCTCAACCATTTCTAGACTAACATAGCTGTAGTTTGAACCTATATCAATTAAAATATAAATTATTTGGTCATGTAACTTACCTTCCATCTCAATGATGGATTCCTCGTGATGTTCCTGATAGTTGTCCACTACTCTATGGATTCTTGGCATACTTTGAGCCACCTCACCCATGGTGCAAGCTTCTTGAGAATTATAAATATTTGGTCCAACATTATATTGATGTGTGCAGTCCCTTCTTCTATGGTTTTCACCATAATTCCAACATTTGAGTGGCTCTTAGCCTTCATACTTGTGTTTCCCTTCTGCTTGCTATTGCACGTATTTCTTAAAAACCACATTGGGTTTCTGCTGAGGCTCTCTTACATGAGTTAGTTGTTTACTTTCTCTTCTTTTTGAGATTTTCTTGGGCCAACTTTTCTTATGTCCAATGTTGTTTTTGTCTTTCCAATTACTCTTGATATCTAGCCTGCTTTTTTCATGCTCATTACAGTGCTTTAGCTTCTTGATGGCATATTTCAGAGTTCGAGGCTCCAACAGTTCAATTTTATCTCAGAATTCCATTGGCAATCCACTATAAAATATCTGAATTTTGACTTTTTTCATCCTTCAGATATGGTATATACCTTAGTAGTTCTAAAAACTTGGTGACATACTCATCATCTCATAGTTGCCCCATCTTGAATTCATAGAAATCTTTTGTTTTACTATGATAGTAACATTTGGATAGGTATTTCTCCATGAAGAGATTTCAGAACTCATCCCAAGTCAAGCTATGTTCAGCAATGTTCTTTACATTTTTCAAATCCTCCCACCATATATCAATGTTTTCTTTTAAGTTGTAGGTGGAAATCATGGATTTCAAATTTTCAGAATAATTGTGGATTCTAAAAAACTTACTCATACCCAACATACAAGATTTTGCATCATCTAAATTCTTCACTTCCCCATCAAATGTGGGTGGCTTAACTTTCTTTTCTTCAATCATGTATTCTTTTCCCTTACTTCTATAATGGTGGTGGTGGTGATGATGAGGGTGATGGTGAGGTCTTCTAGCGGTAGAGCTAGATGGTATGCCAATATGATGCATGTGGGTATTATTCCGTCATCTTAGTGTGATCGTTGATGCATAACCCTTCATAGTATCCTCACTTTTAGACATATGCATCTTTCTGGAATCACTACCCTTTGATCCAATCATCTTCTCCTTAGATTCATAAAGTCTCTTTTTGTCTATCTAACTAACCCTCATCTCATATTGCCTTTGCCTCTGCAAATTCGAGAGACTTTATAGAATCACTACATTTATTTCATCTTGTTTTTCTTGGGTTTGTACCAACCTCTCATTATCTTCTTTGAAACTTCTACTTCAACTCTTAGGCTTCTCAAGGTATCCATCCAATTTGGAGAGTGATTCCCTCCCCATTGGTCCACTGACCTTTCTTATTCATTAGCTTTGACCCATTAACTCCCATGTTATGATTGATCAGGCTGGACTCAACGATTTTTGTCCTCATTACAGTCTTATCTCTATATTAGGATGCTTTCGATGTGCTGTAAATCACACCCATTGTTAGACATTTCATAATAAATAAATAAACATAAAATCATGACCATGAACTTGCATTCATGGAACTGCCATGAAAATCTCTACTATGACAAAACAACCATGTTAGTGTGCACATGATAACCAATATTCCATATACATCAATCATTGTTGAACAACATCCATTACTAACTCATAATTAATAAATTGGTAACCATTATGCCCACATTCCTCCTCTTGTAGAAATGTTGTGATAGGTTATTTGCAATAAGCCACCTTCCTTAGCACATGGTTACAAGCAAAGCAACAAATTATTAAACAGGTAATATAGGTATACAAAGTCCACAACCATTTAACTTTTGAACACTGTGATAATTTATGCATGACAATAGAATATGTCGTTGTTTTCAAGTGCTAGGGTAATTATGGAATCATTATGTTAGTTTGGGCCTGCCCTTAGTTCATTTAAAACGACTTTTAACACCTAAACAATCAGTTTGGATAATTATAAAAATAATCACTTGTTCATGATAAAGCCCATCCAGTCCAAGTGTTGAAACTGGAAGCTTTGATGCCACCTGTAACATACCCAACTCCTCAAATAATATTAAAGGAATAGGGCAAAATTCTATTTTTTTTCCCACTAAACTTTACTTAGGCTTTTCGGATCATCATTAGAGCCTCACCACTAGAGCTTTCACTCTACATAATTACACACATACAAGTATAGATATATGTCATTTCACCTAGTTGATTTCATCCTCCTTGATCCCATCATTGCATAATACAATCCTTTGGGGAATACCTTCCAAGTTTCTCTCTTCGGCCGTGTCATGACTTATTCATCTAATTGTGTTAAAGGAAAAGTCAGGTCATGCAAATTAAGAGTCTCAATGACCAGGGTTACTCCTGGTTAAAAATTAAGTTTTCCCAATTTTAAATTATAATTTCAAGGTTCGGTCCCTCCTACGCTACAACAAGCTTTCACTCGATCCCTTCCATGGCTTGAATAGGGTAACCCTATAAACCTTTGACTTATGAGCCTAATCTAGATTTCGATTGGGATTACAATAATCACTTCAAATCCTCATCGATCTCTTCTCATTGGTTATTCCAATTAGGTCTCTACCATAGGGGTTTGGTAAGCATCGTGAACGACATCGTCGCTCAACAGTGGTGATGATGAAAGTGGTTTTCTAACCTACCCCACGATGCTACCCCTCTTGAGCTTGGGTGAAGGCCTCTCCAACGCATTCCTGGACATCTGATATTCCATGTATTAAAGAAAGGGATTTCACTGCGTGCTGGATTAGGCACTCCTGTATACACACTCTTTTGTGGGCATACAATGAGCTTCTAAAGGGCTTCACCTCTATTTCGACACACCAAGGGTTCCAAAATCTAAGGTCGACCTACAGTCAACTCTATGGCACTATTCAGAACTATCCAGTGTATAACTAGCGACACTAGGAAGCTAACAAAAGACATCTAGGATGCTAATTATGAAAGACTGACAAAGCCTTGATGCAAGGGATTTAACTATCATTGTACTTAAATATAGAATAAATATTCTAGTGTTTAAGAAAATACCTCATTTGTAAAATCATAGGCTTGTAGCTAATAATTATATGTATGCAACGATAGACCCTACCAAGAAGGCAGTCTCTCATGTATTCATTTCATAATAATAAAAGGGGCCTGTATGCCCAAGGTTTCCAAGTTTGTATTCCAGATACGTGTGGATCCATTACTACTTGTAGTATGTCATGATGTCCTTAAGTATTTCACCTATATACTATTAGCATCACTGTTATGCATTTCACATTGAACAAAATTTCAGTGCAGAGGTGTGGCATAATCTTTGTTGTCAAGCATATCAATTTACATTCTGTTGTAGATTATAGGTTATGATGACCTTAGAAAGCGCTCCACACAAACCCTATTTCTAGTCCAAAAGTGCACACTTGAGAAATTCATTTAACAACAACAATATTTTTATAAATGCAACACATACATATATCGATATATATTGGTCATAACCATAAAATCCATCTCCAAACAGAGGTGTGACCACTAGCTCATGCATTATTAACTTCCATTTTCATTGAGAGATGCATTTCCATTTCATTAAGAATGCATTAAGAATTAATCAACAATCAAACAAGTATAGAAGATTACTTGTCTTTTAAAATTGTAGGGAAACAAAGTTTGAGACAAGGACTCTCCACCCAACAATATGCAATTATAACCAAGCTTCCTTGCAACTTCCATCCCTAAGCTAGATTTCAGAGATGGAGGGGCTTTCTTGTGGGATTAAAAAGATCAGCTTCCAACCAAAATAGGGAGTCCATAGGACCTCCTTCCCCAATCCCACCAACTTATGGCTTCCATCTTCTTCAACACAGGGAATCCATAGGTTCTTGCCTCACCCCAAGTGCATACACAGTGATTCAATCCCTTTTAGGGAGTCCAAAATCCATTATAACATTAATGTAGTAACCATAGGTTTTCAATCAAGTCTTCTTTTGATGTTGCATTAGGATTATCCTCTTCCCAAATTTTCCAGGGATCTAGACCCTTCTATCTTAACCCACAACCTCTAGGGGACCCAAGCTGTTACATGGCTCCAAATATTTCATGCTAACCCACAACCTCCAAGGACCCAAGTTGTTACAATGCTCGAAAGAATTTGTATCAACCCATAACCTCTGAGGACATAAGTTGTCACAGAGCTTTAGGGATCCTATTTCAACCCAAACCTCCAAGGAACCTGAGGACCAATCCCCTTCTCTTCACTTTAGTTCCAATCTTCTCTCTTTGTTAAATAATATCAGTTGGGTTCTCTATTCATTGCCCCCTCTCTTGCCACCCAACATGAGTTCGAATGACCTATCCCATTCCTTTCCTTTTTCTGTAGGGTTTCTTCATCCTGGCTTGCATTTACTGCCTTGTCCTTGTTGCTTGAAATGTGCAGTATCTACTCCGTCTCTTGTCCTCTTTTCTTGTTACTATTTTGAAACAATATGGCCTTCTACCTTTTTTTTGTAACCCATTTAATTTAAGAACCAATCCCTTAAAATCATGCACCAACCAACTGTTAATGGCTACCCAAGAGTTTATATTTCTACACAAGAAAACATCCCTCAACATCCCAAGCAAGAAATCCTCCTCCTTGGCTCTGAAATCTGTGTTCCTTGACTTAGTCCCATTTAAAAAATATTATAATTGTAAAAATATTTACAATGCATTTTTATGTGAGAACCATAGGTGGGGTTGTCACATGAATCTCCTCATGGCGTCCTTAACTAATAATCTCAGGCCATTCAAAGAAGATGGGGGTTCTAACACAAAGGTTTTATCAAATGGGAGATCAAGAGATTAGGAAAAAAGAAAGAATGAGCTAAACAAAGGACCAAAAAAAAAATCAACCTAGCTTGAGTGATTTGAACCATTCATAGTCCATGGTCAAATTAGTAGAAAAGGTCAATATTAAGTCATACCAAGGTGAAATCAACACTTTGAAGCTAAATTACAAGTTGAGGCAATCATAAGTTTATTTTAGTGTTCATTATATTGAGGAAGAACAAAAGATATCATTTGCATGATTGAAATTAGAGGGCCATGCACTAACCTGGCGAGAAAGCAACATGGAGATCTTGAGGTTGGAGGTTGATCCTCTAATGAGTAAGTGGGAAGACTTTAAATCCCTCATAAAGTCACAATTTTACCCTATTAGGTATGTGTTGAAGGCCCTGAAAATTGGGTCAACAACAAGGGAGATACCCGCCCGGTCCAGACCTTGGTTGGCAGCTCCTTATCTGTTTGGTATAGCGGGTCCGACTGGGGATATGGGACTAGTTTCCCAATTCTGTGTGTGTGTGTGTGTGAGAGAGAAAGATGGGTATTTCTGTTCTAAATGGAATACTTTTATCTTAATTCTAATCTAATGCTATGCTATTGTATTCTAATAAACAGAAAAACATCGAAATTTATGCTAACCCGGGGTGTGATCTTTCTTCTATGCGATCTAAAAAAAAGATTTCAAACAATAACTGGTAATAAAGATCATTCAACTATCATAAGAAAAGAATTCGATAAAGATGAACTACTTCATATAAGAAGTTAGACGAAACAATTGTGAAAATTTATCGCATAAATGAGCTATTCATACACTAAACATAAACAAATAGTTATCACCATACAAAAGTGCCAAATTATAACTTAGACATCCATGCTATAATATATAAACAACTGAAAACTGAATATCACTTTAACGCATAAGCAGAAATGGTTAAGAGATAAAAGTACCATTTATAACTAGTCCTACTCATGAGCTTCAAGCGACAATTGATTTATCTCTCTTTGATTTAACATCCACTAAGAGTACAGAAGTGCAACATCAGTAGCAGATATCAAATGCAAATATCAAATAAACCCTGTTCCATTCATTCATCAAAACCTCCTCTGAGGGTGCAAAGTGCATGTTTTGAGGACAAGTTTTTGATAAATTTCTGGACCCTTCTCTAAATGCATGAGAAGGGTTTAAATACTACTAACTAAATAACTTATTTACAGAAATTCAGGATTCGGTTTCCATCCTCTTTCTAAGAAAAACTATTTCTAAATTAAATCTACTATCTAACTATTTCTAAATTTACTCCTTAATGTCACAAGCATTCAGTATTTTCCTGAGTGGAGTCGGCTGACTGTCTTCTGTCTTTGGTTGAGTTAAGCAAATAGAATCGGCAAGAGCTGGCATTATCTTCTCAGTAAAATTGATGATATATTTGAGAATCATCCAATGAATATGTGTCATTACCATGTATACCTGGTAAAAATCCCATTTCAACTTGGTTAACCCTTGGACTACTTCTGCTTTTCCTTTAGTCTTCTGTTTCCAATTTGTTTCTATCATTGATTTCTTGCAATTTTTGGGGCTTGCAGATGACTGAGTAACTAGGGGCCTTCCTTTTCAAACAATTTTTCTTAGTGATGCACGATTAGCGCTAAGCGCTAATCCCGCATCGGAAATTGCCTCTGTTTCTTGATCCGGGCTTCCCTGATGCGTTTTTTGCCTCTTGCGCCTTTTTCTCTCATCCGGTATAAAGCTCAAAATTTGTAAAAATAGTGATTCCATGAGCTCTTGACCCTGAGAATTAAACTGTCTATTTCTAGTATCAGCATCGTTCAATACCCATTCAACTATGGCTGTATATGAGAAATCTGTGATAGATGCCTCAGAAGAGTTCTGCGACTCTTTTTCTTCCTTAAGTGGATTAGGTGTGCCTTCCGAAATATACATTGGAGCGTTTCCTTTCCTCCTCATAGCTTTCTGCATACTACCCTGTATAATGCTTTGTCCTTCTTTCCTGCAGTTTATATTGAGGTGGAAGTAATGATAATAGACTAATGACAAGAAAACTTTAAATGTTGAAGATATGCAAAACATGCCACCTTATGTGAACTATTTCTTCGCAAAAACACAACACCATACTTCATTAACAACTGGCAACAACTCATTTATTCGCATTAAAATACATGACCAACTCTTGGCTGTAAAAGTTTCTCGAATAATGAGCCAAAACCAACTGCGATGGAAGGATCCTGCGATTTTGCTTTGCAATATCGTTGATTGATGTATCGCAAATCACAATTTCGTCGTGCTGTTTTTTATCGCAAGGTCGCAGTATCGCAATATCGCAACATCACAAATCTGTAGTATCGCAGTATCACAATATCGCAATATTGCAGTATCGCAATATCGTTATAATCCTTATGTGTGATTCAGGTGATTTTTGCGATGCGCGATATGCGATATCGCATATCGGCAATTTTAGAGTTTTTCAATGTGAGTGTTTCTTTAATGTATGCGATGCAATGAGGTTTCGCTTTGCAATATCACGTTTTTCTCATTTTAACTCATTAGAAGGTGTACCTTATCATTCTTTGCGCGATGCGATATCCCTTAAGGAGTGAATTTTATTTTCTTCATTATGAAATTTAGGTTTTTTAGATTCTTCAAGGTATTTTCCTAAGTCCATGATGTTGTAAGTTTTATCTAAAAAGAAAATATAATACTAATTGATTTTTTGATTTTTATTGAGGGTCCCCACTTATTTAGTATTAGCAATAACACTTCATAAGGAGGGGGGTTGTTGGTGGCCACAACATAAGGCTGGGAGCCGAGCAAGCCAGGATAAATGCATGTAGGGATTAAGGACAGACAATGATCAGGGGTAGTTTGAGGTGGTAAAACAGGCGGTCTGGGAGGCAGAGAAGACCCCCGAGAAAATTCGCCAACTTTATCCCAGGAGAGGATGGCTGGGGAATCTCCAGACCACTGGAAAAGAGCAGCAAGGGGAGGGCAAGAATTGGGAGAAGGAAGCAAAGGAGCTTGGAAGCGATGAACTCACAGAGAACACAACTTTTGCTGGCCAGGGTAGTCAGGCAGCAGCCAAGAACAAATTGGCTTGCCTAGGTTGAGGAAGAGAGCGAAGGGGCAGAGAAAGACCTAGCCAATTAGGCAGATAGGAATTAAGGCCCTCCTCTCCAGCATTTCAGAGACGAAGCTGGAGAACCATGAGACATACTATGCAAGAGGCAGAAAAAGCTTACAAAGAAGGAACTGATGAAGACATCCGTAAGATTATTCAAGAATTGGAGGCAAATGTAATGGAGGAAGACTCAAATCCTAAAATGGAAGATTGGGGTAACCTCATTCCCGACCCGGGCAACAGCAGGGGACGCATGACCTTATACAAGCAAGCTTTACATGTATACTAGGTGCTGAAGCAATTACTTGCAAAGGCAATGGAGTAGGTTGCAAAGGAAATGGTAGAGTTGGCTCAGGGTATACCCAATATGAAGCGAGAAATGAAAAATCTCCAAATCACTATGCTCATGCAGGACAATAAGCTGGATGAAATTCAGCAACAACTGAAGAAGCTTGCTTCAGCAACGAGAGACGCAGAAGCACCTCCTGAAATTATGGTAGATTAATCCTTTTAGTTTGAATCAATGGTTCTCCTTGTTAGTTCTTTGAGAACAATTTCTCCTTTTCCTGTTAATAGTTTTAATGATGGTCTGGGACCAAATTAGTAGTTTTTGTAGTGAAGCTTATTTGACATGGATTTTCAAACTTATTCTTTTTTGTTACTGGACGACCTATAAAAACTTAAGGTGGCCAACAGATCCGATTTCCCTTCCGAGTAGGTTGAGGCTACCAAACATTTGTACATGTTTCAACCTGGTTTTGATATAAATAGAAAAAGAAAGGTCCTACTCTAGCTTACAAAAAAAAATTAAGTACAAAAACATAGTATTACTAATAATATTACCTCAAAGAAATAGGTCTTATGTTTTGAAATAATAACAAAAAAATTATTAACTTTGTTTTTTTAATATTATATATATAAGATAGACATAGGTCACGGTCAATTTTTTTTTTAATAAATTTTAATAAAATAATAATAAAATTAATATTAAAAAATATTTTAAAAAATGACCTCTTGCGTCCACCTAATATTTGTTTTTTATGTATAATTTTACCAAAAAAACTCTAAATATCCTTGTTACTATAATACTTTTTAATATCTTGTTATTATTTCAAAAGACCCTTTCCTTGAACTATATTATTAATAATAATGTTTTTCCACTTAATAATATGAATAATAATGTTTCTTTATAAATAATTCAAAAACTTTTAATTTTGAGTAAGGTTACAAATAAAATATTAATAATATCAATAATAATATTAGTAATTTTCTGTAGGTGGTAGTATAGTTGGCAAAAGCATGTTGACAAGCCCTTGTGTATCCAAGTGATCAAAATTTTAATCCTCAAGACATGTCTCGTCAACCAAACTTAAAATAAAAAACAATAATAATAGTAATTATTATTAATATTGTAACGACAAATAATATATTATTAAAATTGTATTAAAACATGTCAATTAAATGGACTTTTATCAAATTCTAGTAAAATGGTGCCTTAATCATCATTTTTCTAGTCAATTTAGTAGATTTGATCTATGTAATGTAATTTTAATCCTTCTTTTCCTACAATTATTCCTTTAACACTAATTCCTCTCCCTTCAATCAAAATCCTCCCTTAAGTTTCTCCTAGTTAACCACTTACGTTGAATCTATCTAATATAATCGTTACCCTTCCTTCTATTTAACCCTAGTTGAATCTCTCTTTACACTCATATAAGCTTCATTTTTCCCTGGATATGAGTGGAGCATCCACTCAAAACATCAGATGTTTCAATTTTATTCCATAGTTTTTCTGAAATCAATAATTTTTTTCTAGGAGGTTCCAGAAGCCAAAATGTGGACTATAGTGAGGGGAAATCATGTTGATCCTCTTGTCCAATTTCTAGATCTTAGGTCATGAAAATTTAGGAAACATGATCAAAGGAAGTTTGACTTCCTAAAAGCACCTTTAAACAAGTAATGTTGAAATTTATGCTATAACTTTTCTTCTGGGAAGTTTCAGAAGCTTAAACTTGGACCATAGTAAGAGGAAATCCCACTAATCATCTGCTCCAAATTTTAGAACTTGGGCCATGATATTTTAGGAGATATGATCAGAGGAAATTGATTTTCTTGGATACTATTAAAATCATTCATCAAACAAGTCATTTTGGAATTTCTACTATATTTTTTCCTCTAGTAGTTTCAAAGGCTAAAAATTAGACCATAGTGAGGGAACTCCCATTGATTATTTGATTCAATTTTCAAAATGTGGACTGCTATAAGTTAGAAGATGTTCCTTAAAGAATTTTCTATATTATTTTACATGCAACATGCTTGAAGAAATCCCTAAATGGTTTAATGATTCATTGCATACAAATTGTTTAATGAAATTCCCCAATGAAAACGTTGTTTTGTGGATGGGGATAGTATTGTTGTATGTTAGCATTGTTGTATGATAGTAATGTTGTAGCTAATCCACATATATTTACATGCAAATAATTTGAAGAAATGTGTTAAAGGTGTTTTATTATAATTTGAATGCAAATTATTTGATAAAATACCTCAAATAAAAAAATCAAAAGTTGAATGATTGAGTGGTATATTTCAGTTAGTATGTTACAAGTGAAATCAAAGGAATGTTTCTTACTTGATTTCATACAAGATATTTGAAAGAATGTCTAAAGAAAAAAATTAATTAATTGGTTGTTTACAAAGTATTTGAAGAAAGGTTTACATGTAAAGTGTTTGACAAAATGTATGAGAGATGAGAATAAAGTTTTTGCAAGTGTGGTTAGGATAAATTTATTAAAGAATGTGACAAAGTGGTATCTGAGTTGATAGTTAATCTTGTAGAGAAGAAAATAATTTTGATACCCCATATCCTAATTCAAGCATTAAGGCACTATGTATTTTATAGATTACATTTTAACTCAAGCTAAGAAAATTAAGATAAATTTTGTTAATGAAAGAGATATTAAAGAAGAAACTATTTCAACTGAAGAAAAGGAATCCAAAATTGGAGTGGGAAAAAAACCAGATGAATATACTTGTAGAAGCTTGAATGAGTGCAACAAAAGGATGTTTCTACACCCCAAATCTACAAGTCCATTCTTGGTGCTCTACATTATGTTCCTCCAATGGAAATAATGGCAAGAAAAATTCCCCAAGACAAGAACAAGTTAGGAGGAATATGAATGAAAAGACAATTCAAAGTAGTAGACATAGTAGACATATTTTTTTACAACACTAAAAGTTGATTGGACATTAGGAAGCCAAGTGTTGGAAGCTTCACCTAAAAGTTCATCCCAAGAAGGAAGAAGGGGCAACCATTGTCTAAGAATGTATAACAACATAACATTTCATGCTTATTATTGAAGTGGATAGTGAGCTTATGTCAAATGTAGTCCTTATTAAGATCACATCTTCCATCTTATTGTGGAAGCACCCCTTGGATATTTCAGATATTTATACAAGAGATGACATAGTAGGATTCCTTAAGACTCCATAATAGCCATTAGAGACACCCTAATCCATGTTAACAAAGGGACAAGGATGAAACTAATTAAGAAGGTAGACAATCGAGTTGAAGAATTTACGAACCAAAATCTTATGAATGGGGAGGTGTAATCCATAATGAGCCCTCATGATAGTCTCTCTTTTAAAATTTGTAATAAAAATACTATTTTTGAAATTTCATCCAAAAACCACAAGAATATGAAACAACTCATCTCAGTAATTGGGCTTCCAAGAAACTACAATAACCAAAAAAAAAAAAAAAAAAAAAAAAAAAAAAAAAAAAAAAAAATGCTACTAGAATCAAAGGGAGGGGAAGGAGGAGGAAGAAGGATAGAGAGGAAATAAATAAGAAGGGAATCTATAATAGCATGAAAGACTTAGGAGAAGAAACATTTTTGAGGATTGAAAAATATCAATGAGCCAATATGATATGAAATTGTTCCAGACAATGAGAATACACCATAATCTATGTTGAAAGTCCATAACTCACCCTTTATAGAAATTTCCTAAGCATAATAAATTCCCCATCAAATTTTATTTTCCCGTTTGGGTTTTTAAGGTAATATAATGTATATTGTGTGATTAATTGTTTTGTGCTTGGTTGGTTCTAGTTATTTAAATCAATTAAATTATGTCTAGAATGTTGTTGTGCACCTTGCGGATAAAGCCACAACAATGATGCATGAGATTGTGGATGGGTATTTTTTCTAGTCATTGGTAATTTCCCCTTGATGGATTGCTAGTGAAACCATTGCTTGTATATTGCAAGCTTACATATTTGATTACAAATGCATATACGCTTTATATTGGTCAATTAATTAGCTAGTGATGACTCAAGGAAAACAATATTAGTCATATGCTTGATCAATAAATATTGCAATGTTGTGTTATTTAAATGTGGGAGCAACCATGAATTCCTACCTTAAACATAATATATGTGGTCATTGAAAGGGCCATTGTTTTCTTTCTGTAATTTGCTTTTAATGAGTGTAGAAGAGAAAAGTGTATACATTCAGCTAACTAGTAGAATTAAAGTGTTGGCATGAGTAAATTGCTAGCATATTGCTTGAATAGATGTACACATATATTCCATGGGTATATTTACAATTGGTTTACAGTTGTTTAGAGAATTTTCGGACAAATGATTATTTATGTGATTTCGCCGAAAATTCTCTAAACAATGTTATGGATCACAGAAGTCTAAATTCCCTAATGGTTTACAATTGGTTAAGTGTTGTGTTGGTGCATTGGAAAGGAAAAGTCAACTTCTAGCCATATCAATTTTGTAGACATATAAATGTATAATGTTTTTGAATGGCAGGTATTATCTTGATAAAACCTCGCATTGAAACATATCATTGTATAAAAGTGGGTTAGATGGTTGATATCATGGAAAGGTAGCGGCTATGCTTCTCAATGGGCATTTATTTTGCATTGAAAAGTCAACAAGTTGACTAGTGTAACTAGAATTGAAATAAGTCCCACTTAGGGATACTAGAGAATCATAATCCTAAATTAGGTAAATTTAGTGTGTTGTAAACTAGCATATTCTTCGCCTAATAGAAAATTATATTGTGTTTTTATAAAGTATTTATGTGATGAAACAAGAAACCCACAAACCTATCATTTATGAATGATAACTCAAACAATATTAATTAAAGTTGAGAAGTAGAATATGAAATTTCTTCCACTACCACTTTAAATTTTAAGAGCACCAAACTTCTTTTGAATACTCTCATAAAAATAATAATAACATAAGAATTTAATAATCCATACCAAGTATATCTAACCTAACAAGTATGTAAAAAGAGTCTTAAAAATATAGAATTGGTATAAAGAAAACTAATAAGACATAAATATAGTTAAGGTGAGAAGTATGGTTAACAAAAGTTATGAGGTAAAATTAGTGAGAAGAAAAATATAATTTTACATATTAAAGAGTAAGCATAAAGAAAATATGGAAGACATATTTTCAAAAATATAATAATTAAGATAGTAATTATATATTCTACTTTTATATATTTAGAGTATAAATTTTCTTGTATATCTGTTGTAGTGGCTGTAACACTCTCCAAAATTTTGGTTTACATCTAAATTTCAGAGTCTTCCTTGGTTTTTCTTTTGGTGGTTGCAAACACTAGAGCTCACCCCATGAGCTCTTGTGAAGTCTTTTCACCCTTTTGCTTGTTTGACCAGTGGTCATCTTTTGTCATATCAATTGCCTTTTCATGTTTTTGATCTTGTTCTGGTGAGTTTGAAGGTTTTTATTTGTGTGTTTGGGTTGTCTTCACTATGTAAACATATGTCGTAATCACACACAAAGTTGTAAGCATTGTCAAGCAAGTGTCATGAAGGTCGTCTTAAGGTCTATCTAAAGTGTCGCGCTTGTTGCTTTTAGCTCTAAGACAATCTCACTGAGGGCATGATTTGTCTTGTTGTATTGGTGGTCTTTGTTGTCTCGTTGTCGAAGTATGCTAAGTGTATGATCATAATTTCAAGTCTGCACAAGTTCACTTGCTGTCAACCTAGTCATTTTCCTGAATTATTGTCCGACCAAACAACCCTCTTCCACTGGATCTGGACTGAGCTACACTACATGTTGGGTCTTGAGATTGTCATTCATTTCCATTACACTTTCACTATTATGTCCATTATATTACCTACATTTCACCTTAATTTGAATACCATGTCGCTACATTCATCTCACTTTCATTATCATAGTGATGCAGGAGCAACCAACAACAAAGCGAACCAGAGGATCAGAATAAAAGAAAAGCGTGTTTTAAAGCAGAAAAATAGATTTAAAAAGGATAAAGCAGATTTAAAGCTTTCATGCATGAAGCTTTTGTGGAGGAAATAAGGAGAGGATAGGATTGATCCTTCCTAAAATTCTTATATAATTGTAATACCATAGGGGTGTAGGAATATCTGTTTTGTGAGGAATTTTGTGAGTGGCAAGATGTAGTCGAGCTAGAGCTTGTTTTAAGGCTGAAATGCCTTAATTTTGTAACTGTTCTGTAAATATACAAATATGTGTTCATGTTGTGTGTTAATTATATATTGCTATGTATTGTATTACCTTGTGGTTGTGAGATTTTAATCCTATAGTGCATGCTTGTAATGTGTTGAAGGGAAGGATCAATATTTTTTTTAAAGAATTTGGGATTTTGGGCAACCCCCAAAATCTCATTTTCATCAGGTGGTATCAGAGCAGTAAAAGATTCTGCGGAACGAGGAACGAGGTACAGTTGTGTTAAAGATGGAGAATATATGGTCTTGCTATTGTGCAGATGGCGGCAGCGGAAGGTGAGAAGATTTGCAACAACCTAGAGAAGGATGCCAAAAGACCGAGTGCGGGAGGGCTTGGTGAGGTATCGTGTAACAGAGGAGGCTGTTACTGTAGAGGTTGGTTACAGCTCACAGAGTTCTAGTGAAGGAATGCATTGGATAAAATTGCTAAAGACCAGGAGAAGCATATGACCAGGAGGTCATAAATTTTTGTGCCTCGGGAGTCTGATGCAGGAGAAACCAGCAACAAAGCAAACCAGAGGATCAGAATAAAAGAAAAGCGTGATTTAAAGCAGAAAATAGATTTAAAAAGGATAAAGCAGATTTAAAGCTTTCATGCATGAAGCTTTTGTGGAGGAAATAAGGAGAGGATAGGATTGATCCTTCCTAAAATTCTTATATAATTGTAATACCATAGGGGTGTAGGAATATCTGTTTTGTGAGGAATTTTGTGGGTGGCAAGATGTAGTCGAGCTAGAGCTTGTTTCAAGGCTGAAATGCCTTAATTTTGTAACTGTTCAGTAAATATACAAATATGTGTTCATGTTCAGTGTTAATTATATATTGCTATGTATTGTATTACCTTGTGGTTGTGAGATTTTAATCCTATATTGCATGCTTGTAATGTGTTGAAGGGAAGGATCAAGATTTTTTTAAAGAATTTGGGATTTTAGGCAACCCCCAAAATCTCATTTTCATCATAAATCTACACTTATTACATCCAGGGCTCAGATTAAACTATTGAGCTCCTTTTTATTTATTCTACCTATCTACTTATTTGCCAAGATTACATTATTTGATCAGACATTTATTCTCTATCTCTACAACATGAAATTGAAAGATGAATGAGCCAAGTTTAAACAGTTTGACTATTCATGAATTGGGGCATAAGTAACAAGTTGCACACAATTGTTTATTACACAAAATGAAAAAGTAGTGCATTTAAACTTGCACACTTTCCTGGTCTTTTTGTTTGGGGTTCATTTTTTTTCATTTTTTCGACCATCTTTATTCTTTTTACTTTTTGATTTTTCTTTTAGAGTATACCCTCTTTACATTTTTTTAACTTTTTGATTTTTTAAAAATATGGAAAACCTTTGCAACAAGAAAAGGTATGAACATATTACGGAGCTCATCAAGTCAATCATGACATATGACACCTATTGGTATAGGGGCCTAACACATCTTAGTTTCCATGCCATTCTTCAAACCATCCATCTTAGCTTTTTTTACTTTTTGTGCGAGTGACATTTGTTGCACTTGGTCTCATAATTTTGATATATCATGTTGCATTTCTTCCTCTTCTTCATGAGTCATGCTAGAGCTTTCAAGTTGCTTACTAGGTGTTTGCATTTTCTTTCCTCGCGCATCAATTACCGATAATAATGCTTTACTATGCCCTTTGAATTCCTTCAACTAATTTTTCAAACTAAGCTTATGTAAAATAAAATAAAAAACTACACACCTTTTCTTCACTTTGTAGGAGCTCAATATTGAATCTGATATATCTCTGTAATTTCAGATCATCGAGATCTGCAATTACGACTTGTAGTAGCCTTCTGTGTCCTCTTTCCAATGCCACTAGTCTGATCGAATTTAGATTCTCCAAGGCGGAGTTATGCACAATCTCCCAAGATGACCTGATTATAAATCTTTCCAGAAGAGTGAACTTGTATGAAGTGCCACATGTCATTATTTTGACTTTAATATCTAAAAAATATACAAAGGAAACTACAGCCTGTCCTCTTTCTGTAACTTCTTACGAAATTTCAATCTGATGCTCAAAAGAAAAGTTATGATGATTTTCCCCAGGTCACCTATTTGGAATGAAATTTGAGAGTCTACAAAAAGGCCAACTTCCTCAAATCATATCTCCTCAAATATAGCGTGAAATGCTCTGAAAGTTGGACCTGAGGTTCATAATGGTTTTGTCCCAAATGGGTCTTTTTTTTAGCATCTAAAACGTCGCAGAAAAAAGTTATAGCGCAAATGCCATGATGCCTTGTTTGGAGCAGTGAAACCCTACAATTCAAAGCTTTGATACCAAATGTTATGAAACCAACTCACAAAAAGATAGAAAAGATAGTTGAATGCCTTAGAATTCAGCCTTTTCAAGGGGTCAACCTCCTTTACATTACATGAATGAACAATTATTGGATGATTCAAATGACAAAACCTCCTTTCTATATATAGGAGTCTAAGGGGTCACAATATAAACAATCCGACCTAACAATAATAATATAAAGGCACAAAAATAACAATAGAGGGATTCTATGGGACACAATAATAACAATATGGGGACAATAGGGGCACAACGATATTAATAAGGGATACAACTACAATAATAATGGGGGCATCACTAGTATTATAGGGACCTAATATATAGTGGAGCATATTGACGTTAAAATATAAGTATCCATTGGTGGCTCTAGAAATATAACAAAAATATGAAAAGTAAATGTCTCCATCTAGTACTAGAGATCAAAATGTAGAGCTTGACCATCTAATGACTGCAACCAAATACAAAAGCATATAATCTAAAACACATATGAGAGAATTAGCCGCTATGGGAGCTATGGGAGAGGGATGGAACCCTCAATGCAGATACAACCCCCATGTGTGTATAATGTATGTAGCCATATGCATCAGAAATACCCAACTTAGACACAGAGTCTCCAACCACCTTTTGGGAGTTCTTGTAGACCCCTAGGAATTTACTAATAATTGTGGGATAAAACCCTCAACACGGATATAGTCAGCCTCCATGTGCGTATAATGCATGTAGCCATATGCATTAGAAATACCCAATTTAGACAGGGAGTCTCCGACCACCTCTTGGGAGTTCTTGTAGACTCATAGAAATTTACTAAGAATTCTTCATGTGTGTATAATGCATGTAGCCATATGCATTAGAAATACCCAACTTAGGCAAGGAGTCTCTGACCACCTCTTGGGAGTTCTAGTAGACTCCTACAAATTTACTAATAACTGCATGTCAAGGGAACTGTTAAATTCATCTAAAATACAAAAAAAAAATATAATTTCAAATAAATTAAATTTGGAAGATATTATTAAATTAATACATTGATTCTCTAAAATACTATAATATAATATATATAAATAATTAATTTTTAAATTATGATTTAAAGAATGTTTATAATCTATAATATAAAATATTGTAATAATCTAAATATATCATTTAGTGTTGTTGCTAATAATAAATTAATATTATATAATCTAAATATTTTTTATTCTAGTATTGGTGGCTAGTTTTGAAAGAGAACTAAATTTATTTTTATATAATTTTGAAAAATATAATTTAATATAAAAATAACCAATTCAAATATATATATATAATTATTATATTGTTATATATAATAATACTAGTAATAAATAAATTCATCTTAATATGATATGATATTCGTTAGATATTTTTATATGATATGAATTCATTAGATTTTTTAATTTTAAAATTATTAATTTAATTAATTAAAAAAATTATATATTATAATATTTCTTATTAATTTTAATTCATTATATTAAAAATAATTAATTATAAACTATTTTTTTTTAATAAAACCTATAATTTAATTAAAATTGTGGTTTTCTTATTATTATTGTATTATCAAATATATAAATAAATTGAATACTTCAAAATTTCCTCACACTCTCGAATTCGATAAATTACACGAAACAAATTTATAATGACTTCTCTCATTAATTGTAACTAGTTGGTCGGCCGGCAAACGCGGGGTAACAATTAATTTCCTTTGATTGGTCAGTCGGTTCTCTTGGTTTTATCGGCCTTGCCTTTTTTAAAGCCATTTTGGTTGTTGTTATTTTTGCGCGTTATAACTATAACGAGATAAAGGAGTTTTCCAGAAAGTTATGGAAATTCCAATTATATTTAGAGAAAATCTGGTAAGGATTTTGTAAATTCAAGTTATAGTTGTTAAACTTCAAAATTTTAGGTGTTCTGGATCCATTTCCATCAACAAAAACACAATTCAAGCACTGCCTTTACAAAATTTTGTGAAATTATATTAACCAAATTCCGGCCACTCCAAGCAATTCCTTAACTTTAGTCCTTTTCGCCATGTTTTTATCTTACCTGTCATCAACGTCACATTCCAAGGATTTTGGCATTTAATGTTGTCGTGTTAGTTTTTGGCCTAGAAAGAAACGGTCATACGCGTGGCAAATATCACATAAGTTCAAAGTGAGCGTGGGCCCCGCTTCGGCTTCTGACATAAAGTAAGTTCTTTTTACCGTACACTGTATTGAGATTCACAGCTTTTGTAAACCGAATATCCGGTTGCCACTTGTCACGACCAACTAATCATTTCGTCAACGCATGAGATAAATCGTAAACTACACGTTGAGGAAAAGGACTTTAAAGTGTCGTAAATTTTATTACAAGGTTAAAAACTTTAAACTCGTTTTTTCATGATATTTTATATTATGATATATTATATTTTTTTTAATGGTTTTTAAAACAGTATGTGTTTATGTTAATTTTTGTTATGAATGTAAAAATATTTTGAATGTGAATATAAGCAGAGCGGATATAGATTACTTTAGTGGATTTTAGCTGTTGGGAGGGTTTAATGATAATTTTTTATTTAGATTCAAATTTTACAGTGATATAATGTTGTATTGGTTATAATTTTTGTATTAATTATCTTAACTATGTTGACTTTTTTTTATTCTTAGAAATAACAAGAAGACTAAAATTTTAAACTTGTAAATTTTTATGAATTTATATGTTTTTATTTGGGTTTATTTTTTAAAGTTACATGGATACTTTTAGTTTATATTCTCTTTAAAGTTATTTTATTTTATTTTATTTTTGTTTTTAGCCATTGTGAATGTTAACTTGTTGGAGTAATGTGGGCAATGCCCAAGATCAATTTTTTTGGTTGCCACAATAAAGCCAAGAGTATATCCAATAGTCAACAATCTAGATATACTAATAACTTATGACTTAGCATGAGCCCACATAGTTAGATATACCAACTTATGACTTAGCAAGAGCTGAGTTGTCTAGACTCAGCTGGAGTGGATTTTATACTAGGGGTCGCCTACTCTTTGAACCATATCACAACGTGCTAGACA